>OZ023167.1:22153510-22208408 GCA_963678695.2 Diplodus puntazzo | reverse complement strand
AACAGTTTCTATAGCTGAACATGAAGCTGAATGTATAAAGAAGCTCAAAAGGCAGAAAGATGAATATTTTTAAAAGATGAAACGTCAGAAAAGCTGAAGCGGGCTGAAAGACTTGAAAAAGTTGAACATTTTAATTGCTGAACATCAAGTTGAATGTTTGAAGGAGTTGAAAAGGCAGAAAGATGAATATCTGAAAAGGCTAAAAAGCTGTAGACTAAGAGGGCTGAAAGAGGTTAAAAAGGTGAAAAAAGACTGAAAAGGCCAAACAGTTGTGGAATAACAGGGTTGAAAGAGCATAAAAAGGTGAAAAAAGATGGAAAAGGCAGAAAAGTTGGAGAGTAAGAGGACAGAAAGTGAGCATAAAAAATAGCTAAAATTGAAAAAAGACTGAAGAGGTGGAAAGTTAAAGGCAGAAAGAGCTTAAAAAGGCGAAAAAAGACTGAAGAGGTGGAAAGTTAAAGGCAGAAAGAACTTAAAAAGGTGAAAAAAGACTGACAAGGTGGAAAGTGAAAGGCAGAAAGAGCTTAAAAAGGTGAAAAAAGACTGAAAAGGCAGAAAAGTTGGAGAGTAAGGGGACAGAAAGAGCATAAAAATGTGAAAAAAGACTGAAGAGGTGGAAAGTTAAAGGCAGAAAGAGCTTAAAAATGTGAAAAAAGACTGAAGAGGTGGAAAGTTAAAGGCAGAAAGAGCTTAAAAGGGTGATAAAAGACTGAAAAGGCAGAAAAGTTGTGGAGTAACAGAGTTGAAGGAGCTTAAAAAGGTGAAAAACACTGAAAAGGTGGAAAGTTAAAGGCAGAAAGAGCTTAAAATGGCTGCATCGTCTATGTAAAGTAAAAGATGTGGGATCCAAATCCAGCTGAAGAAAAGTCTTTCTCCAGATTTTCCAGCTGCTCCCCACTCGAAAGATGATGTCATCCACTCCAGCTCAGGCACTACACACGCACTCTTGAGATACACACGCGGGAGAAGTAGGAGAGCCAGAGATGAAGAGATCCCTATTAGAGTAAATGGGAAAACACCTCCCAAACCCCTGCGATTTTTGAAAAAACTGTAATGGTTATGGCAAAAATATTTACATGATGAGTGAGAGGAGACATGGCTGAACTCGCTCATGTCATTTTTATTTCTGTCGAGTGAGAAATGAGGGCACAGGAGCGAGAGACAAATCAGGTACCGTCTGCTCTCGGACAGAAATTTAGGCTCAAAATTAACATTGCGGCTTATGGGACGATACTTGAACTTCATGTCGCTCTTGGACTTCTAAATCCAAAACCGTAAGTCGTACATCTGAAACGAGACCATCAGCTGAAAGCCGACAAGATTTCCTACATTTCTATGCATATATTGTCTATGTCAAGTAAAAGATTTGGGACCAAAATCAAGCTGAAGAGACTTTTCATTCCTATCTCCGAAAGCCGCTCCCCACTCTGGCGATGATGTCACCCACTCTAGCCGACGCAATACACATCCATTATAAAATCAGAAGAGGAGCTAAAAGTTCCTAAAACTAAAACTGCGATATTTTCAGAACCGTACTAAATTTTTAAAAACTGAATACAGTGTCAATAGTTCAAGTTTCGCTGACTCGTTTAAAGTTGGAATGGCGTCTCTCGCTCAACGTATGAGGAACAAGATGAGGTTGAAAGGCGATGAGTTTTCAAGAGGATTTGAAGCTTTTCCCATTTGAATCAATGTTAAATTTTTTTGGGAAAAAGCTGAATTATTGAAAGAGTTGAAAAGTTGAAAATTTGAAAAGCTGAAGGTTGAAAGAGCTGAACGAGCTGAACATTTGAATGTTTGAATGGTTTGAATAGCTGAACGTATGCTGAAGTTATAGCAGAATGAAATTTGAAAAAATCCCCATAAGGATGAATGGGGAAAATTTGGCAGAAAAAGCTGAATATTTCCAAAAGTATGAAAGATTGAAATGAGAAAAATACAAGCAGTAATGTCCTTAAAAAGCTGAACATTTTGATGTTTGAATGGTTTGAATCGGTCAAGATTTGTAGGAGAAGATAGCGGACAAAAAACGTACGGAAGAAGAATAATAATAACTAGAAAAATTGCATTTCCTGCGAAAATACAGTGTGAATGCTGAAGGATGAAGCGAAATCTGCTGAATGTACTGCCGAAAAGCTGAAAAAGTTGAAAAGTTCAAGGCCGAAAGAGTTTAAAAAGTTGAACATGTTGATAGCTAGACAGCTTCTGTAGCTGAACATGAATCTGAATATATAAAGAAGCTCAAAAGGCAGAAAGATGAATATTTTTAAAAGATGAAACGACAGAAAAGCTGAAGCGGGCTGAAAGACTTGAAAAAGTTGAACATTTTAATTGCTGAACATCAAGTTGAATGTTTGAAGGAGTTGAAAAGGCAGAAATATGAATGTCTGAAAAGGCTAAAAAGCTGTAGACTAAGAGGGCTGAAAGAGGTTAAAAAGGTGAAAAAAGACTGAAAAGGCCAAACAGTTGTGGAATAACAGGGTTGAAAGAGCTTAAAAAAGTGAAAAAAGGCAGAAAAGTTGAAGAGTAAGAGGACAGAAAGAGCATAAAAATGTGAAAAAAGACTGAAGAGGTGGAAAGTTAAAGGCAGAAAGAGTTAAAAAGGTGAAAAAAGACTGAAAAGGCAGAAAAGTTGGAGATTAAGAGGACAGAAAGAGCATAAAAATGTGAAAAAAGACTGAAGAGGTGGAAAGTTAAAGGCAGAAAGAGCTTAAAAAAGCAAAAAAAGACAGAAAAGGTGGAAAGTTAAAGGCAGAAGGAGCTTAAAAAGGTGAAAAAAGACTGAAAAGGCCGAAAAGTTGTGGAGTAATAGAGTTGAAAGAGCTTAAAAAGGTGAAAAAAGACTGAAAAGGTGGAAAGTTAAAGGCAGAAAGAGCTTAAAATGGCTGCATCGTCTATGTAAAGTAAAAGATGTGGGATCCAAATCCAGCGAAAGAAAAGTCTTTCTCCAGATTTTCCAGCTGCTCCCCACTCGCAAGATGATGTCATCCACTCGAGCTCAGGCACTACACACGCACTCTTGAGATACACACGCGGGGAGAAGTAGGAGAGCCAGAGATGAAGAGATCCCTATTAGAATGAATGAGAAAACACCTCCCAAACTCTAGCGATTTTTAAAAAAACTGTAATGGTTATGGCCAAAATATTTATATGCTGAGTGAGAGGAGACATGGCTGAACGCGCTCATGTTGTTTTTATTACTGTCGAATGAGAAATGAGGGCACAGGAGCGAGAGACAAATCATGTACGGTCTGCCCTCGGACAGAAATTTAGGCTCAAAATTAACATTGCGGCTTATAGGACGATATTTGAACTTCATGTCGCTCTTGGGCTTCTAAATCCAAAACCGTAAGTCGTACATGTGAAATGAGACCATCAGCTGAAAGCCAACAAGATTTCCTACATTTCTATGCATATATTGTCTATGTCAAGTAAAAGATTTGGGACCAAATTCAAGCTGAAGAGAATTTTCATTCCTATCTCCGAAAGCTGCTCCCCACTCTGGCGATGATGTCACCCACTCTAGCCGACGCAATACACATCCATTATAAAATCAGAAGAGGAGCTAAAAGTTCCTAAAACTAAAACTGCGATATTTTCAGAACCGTACTAAATTTTTAAAAACTGAATACAGTGTCAGTAGTTCAAGTTTCTCTGACTCGTTTAAAGTTGGAATGGCGTCTCTCGCTCAACGTATGAGGTGCAAGATGAGGTTGAAAGGCGATGAGTTTTGAAGAGGATTTGAAGCTTTTCCCATTTGAATCAATGTTAAATTTTTTTGGGAAAAAGCTGAATTATTGAAAAAGTTGAAAAGTTGAAAAGTTGGAAAGCTGAGGGTTGAAAGAGCTGGACGAGCTGAACATTTTAATATTTGAATGATTTGAATAGCTGAACGTATGCTGAAGTTATAGCAGAATGAAATTTGAAAAAATCCGCATAAGGATGAATGGGGAAAATTTTGCAGAAAAAGCTGAATATTTCCAAAAGTATGAAAGATTGAAATGAGAAAAATACAAGCAGTAATGTCCTTAAAAAGCTGAACATTTTGATATTTGAATGGTTTGAATCGGTCAAGATTTGTAGGAGAAGATAGCGGACAAAAAACGTACGGAAGAAGAATAATAATAATATCTAGAAAAATTGCATTTCCTGCGAAAATACAGTGTGAATGCTGAAGGATGAAGCAAAATCTGCTGAATGTACTGCCGAAAAGCTGAAAAAGTTGAAAAGTTCAAGGCCGAAAGAGTTTAAAAATTTGAACATGTTGATAGATAAACAGTTTCTATAGCTGAACATGAAGCTGAATGTATAAAGAAGCTCAAAAGGCAGAAAGATGAATATTTTTAAAACATGAAACGTCAGAAAAGCTGAAGTGGGCTGAAAGACTTGAAAAAGTTGAACATTTTAATTGTTGAACATCAAGTTGAATGTTTGAAGGAGTTCAAAAGACAGAAAGATGAATATCCGAAAGGGCTAAAAAGCTGTAGACTAAGAGGGCTGAAAGAGGTTAAAAAGGTGAAAAAAGACTGAAAAGGCCCAACAGTTGTGGAATAAAAGGGTTGAAAGAGCTTAAAAAGGTGAAAAAAGATGGAAAAGGCAGCAAAGTTGGAGAGTAAGAGGACAGAAAGAGCATAAAAATGTGAAAAAAGACTGAAGAGGTGGAAAGTTAAAGGCAGAAAGAGTTTAAAAAGGTGAAAAAAGACTGAAAAGGCAGAAAAGTTGGAGATTAAGAGGACAGAGAGAGCATAAAAATGTGAAAAAAGACTGAAGAGGTGGAAAGTTAAAGGCAGAAAGAGCCTAAAAAGGCGAAAAAAGACTGAAAAGGTGGAAAGTTAAAGGCAGATAGAGCTTAAAAAGGTGAAAAAAGACTGAAAAGATGGAAAGTGAAATGCAGAAAGAGCTTAAAAAGGTGAAAAAAGACTGAAGAGGTGGAAAGTTAAAGGCAGAAAGAGCTTAAAAAGGTGAAAAAAGACTGAAAAGGTGGAAAAGTTGGAGAGTAAGAGGACAGAAAGAGCATAAAAATGTGAAAAAAGACTGAAGAGGTGGAAAGTTAAAGGCAGAAAGAGCTTAAAAAGGTGAACAAAGACTGAAAAGGCAGAAAAGTTGTAGAGTAAGAAGACAGAAAGAGCTTAAAAAGGTGAAAAAAAGACTGAAGAGGTGGAAAGTTCAAGGCAGAAAGAGCTTAAAAAGGTGAAAAAAGACTGAAGAGGTGGAAAGTTAAAGGCAGAAAGAGCTTAAAAAGGTGAAAAAAGACTGAAAAGGCCGAAAAGTTGTGGAGTAACAGAGTTGAAAGAGCTTAAAAAGGTGAAAAAAGACTGAAAATGTGGAAAGTTAAAGGCAGAAAGAGCTTAAAATGGCTGCATCGTCTATGTAAAGTAAAAGATGTGGGATCCAAATCCAGCTGAAGAAAAGTCTTTCTCCAGATTTTCCAGCTGCTCCCCACTCGAAAGATGATGTCATCCACTCCAGCTCAGGCACTACACACGCACTCTTGAGATACACACGCGGGAGAAGTAGGAGAGCCAGAGATGAAGAGATCCCTATTAGAATAAATGGGAAAACACCTCCCAAACCCCTGCGATTTTTGAAAAAACTGTAATGGTTATGGCAAAAATATTTACATGATGAGTGAGAGGAGACATGGCTGAACTCGCTCATGTCGTTTTTATTTCTGTCGAGTGAGAAATGAGGGCACAGGAGCGAGAGACAAATCAGGTACCGTCTGCTCTCGGACAGAAATTTAGGCTCAAAATTAACATTGCGGCTTATGGGACGATACTTGAACTTCATGTCGCTCTTGGACTTCTAAATCCAAAACCGTAAGTCGTACATCTGAAACGAGACCATCAGCTGAAAGCCGACAAGATTTCCTACATTTCTATGCATTTTTTGTCTATGTCAAGTAAAAGATGTGGATTCAGTATCAAGCTGAAGACATTTTTCATTCCTATCTCCGAAAGCCGCTCCCCACTCTGGCGATGATGTCACCCACTCTAGCCGACGCAACACACACCCATTATAAAATCAGAAGAGGAGCTAAAAGTTCCTAAAACTAAAACTGCGATATTTTCAAAACCGTACTACATTTTTAAAAACTGAATACAGTGTCAATAGTTCAAGTTTCGCTGACTCGTTTAAAGTTGGAATGGCGTCTCTCGCTCAACGTATGAGGTACAAGATGAGGTTGAAAGGCGATGAGTTTTGAAGAGGATTTGAAGATTTTCCCATTTGAATCAATGTTAAATTTTTTTGGGAAAAAGCTGAATTATTGAAAAAGTTGAAAAGTTGAAAAGTTGGAAAGCTGAGGGTTGAAAGAGCTGGACGAGCTGAACATTTTAATATTTGAATGATTTGAATAGCTGAACGTATGCTGAAGTTATAGCAGAATGAAATTTGAAAAAATCCCCATAAGGATGAATGGGGAAAATTTGGCAGAAAAAGCTGAATATTTCCAAAAGTATGAAAGATTGAAATGAGAAAAATACAAGCAGTAATGTCCTTAAAAAGCTGAACATTTTGATGTTTGAATGGTTTGAATCGGTCAAGATTTGAAGGAGAAGATAGCGGACAAAAAACGTACGGAAGAGGAATAATAATAATAATAATAAACCCCAGAAGAACAATAGTGTGAATGCTTGCAGCATTCACACTAATAATAATAAACTCCAGAAGAACAATAGTGTGAATGCTTGCAGCATTCACACTAATAATAATAATAATAATAATAATAAACTCCAGAAGAACAATAGTGTGAATGCTTGCAGCATTCACACTAATTATACGGCCACCAGAGCGCCACCTAGTGGCGGATCGGTAAACCCTTTATCAGCTGTCCTCGGGAGGGCACTGAGAATAAACATACAAAGTTTCGCATTAATCCGATAAACCGTTGTGGAGATATAAAATACTTCAATTCAAAGAGCGCCACCTTGTGGTCATCGCCTAAAATTTTGCACAGGTCCTCAGGGGCCTATGGGGAAGTAGTATTCTGAGTTTCATGTCATTCGGACACACCAATGTGAAGATATGCATCACTTCCTGTCTGTAACGAAATCTGCAGGAAGTTGTTAATTAATAACTTGAGTATCGTTTGATCTATCAAAATTCTTTTAATCACTTTTTGTCAGCAGGGTCCACAGATGCTGTGTGCCAAGTTTCGTGCAAATCGGTGAAATTGCCTGGGAGGAGTTCGAAAAAGTAGGTTTTCGACATTTTGCGACGTAGCGAAAAAAAACGGAGGCGGAAATGGGCGTGGATTATACCACGAGATTCAGCACAAATCACTGAACGTGTGGATCGAAGGTTTTTGAATTTGCGCCAAAGTATATGGGAGTTATTAGCCAAAACGTGCTTTCCTTAATAACAGCACCACCTAGTGGTGGAAATTCAGGATGACAATAGATTATAACATTTTTCGCCAATTTTTCCTTGCAGGTTCCCTGCTCGGGCCCTAATAATAACTAGACAATTCCCCGCCGGGGAATCGTGAGAGTGGGCTGTTCGCTTTGCGCCGTGATGAACAAAACTTGGACTTTGACCTAGACACACCGTGTGCGTGTGTTTGTGTGCATGTGAGAGTGTGTGTGTGTGTGTGTGTGTGTGTGTGTGTGTGTGTGTGTGTGTGTGTGTGTGTGTGTCTGTCTCTCTGTGTCTGTGTGTCTGCGATTTTTTGACCTAGTCCCATTCATTCCTTATGGGAAAGCTTTTGCAGGTTTTCACGTCTTACTTCGCGAAAGCATGAACGTTCTAGAAAACTGATTAATAATCTGTGTGTGTGTGTGTTTGTGTGTCTGCGACTTTTTTGACCTCGTCCCATTCATTCCTCATGGGAAAGTTTATGAAGGTTCTCGCAACTTATGTCGCAAAAACATGAATATTCTCTGTCTATGTGTGTGTGTGTGTGTGTGTGTGTGTGTGTGTCTGCATGTGTTTGTGTGCATGTGAGTGTGTGTGTGTGTGTGTGCATGTGTGTCTGTCTGTGTGTCTGTCTGTCTGTCACTCTCTCTGTTGGCCCAGCTGATCTCGGTTGCTAGGTGACGGTTGGTGAGGGCCGGTAGCAACGTCCGTCCCAGGCTGATTTGAGAGCGATTTCTGCCTCAAATCTAGGACGCCAAGCTAGTGCTATTTAGTCAAAATCATACTTGAAATCGGCAAATTTTTTTCACGATCGAGCCAGAAAGGCCTTAAAGAAGACACTCATGAAGTTTCGTGGTCCTAGCTTCAGAAATGTGGAAATACGAGCGAGTTTAAAAAAGGTGCAGTTTTGAAAATCCTCTCCCCGATTTACATTGGAGTGAATAGGACTGTTGAGAGCTACTCTTGTCGGTTGGAGGCCAATATTTCAAAATTCGTAAATCCTACCGATAAAGTAGATAAATTGGGAGAAAGAAGAAACGTGTGGCTACAACTCTGGAAAATATCACTGTTTTTGAGTGAAATTTGTGGCTAGGAGCATGATGTAAAGAGAAAATATCTGAGGAAAATTTTGAGTTTCTCTCACTCTGTCAGTTGGCTCCCCCAGTCTGCTGCACGAACATTCCGCCATACACACTCATTGAAAACCCTGAATTTTTCCAAAATCACTCACCATCATTAAAGGGTCAGAGTTCAAAAACTATACATTGTAGGAAAAAAGTTCAAATACAACGGAAATAGCCAAGACTTGTGCCTACATTTTAAAGTTTGAATGGTGTTTATAGGTGAACGTATGCCAGAGCGGGAGATGTTTGAAAAATGCGACTTTCTTCACCTCGTCCCATTCATTCCTTATGGGAAATTTGTCGCATTTTTTCGCGTCTTGCGACGCGAAAAATGTATATTCTGGTGAGAAAAATAATAGCAGGGCGAGTCCTATGGGCTGAAATATGTGCCACTAGAAACTGAATTTGAATCATCAGTATTTGAATTTGAATGGCTAAACTTGATTAATTGCATTAAAAAACTGAATTTGAATCACATAATTTGAATTTGTGTTGTTTAATTTGAATCGTTGCATTGAAAAACTGAATCTGAATATCATAATTTGAAATTGAATTTATCAGTTTCGGAAATTCCAGTCTCTATATATTTTCACATTCAGTTCTCACAACTCAAATTCAGTTCTCAAAATTCAATTTCAATTTACTGTGACTGACATCCGGGTACTTGAGGAAGAGCAATCGAGCGCAGATAACCAGGACTTCTCTTCGGCCAATCAGCGCCTTCGATTTCACCAACGTAATTTACCTTAACGCTGACTGGTTGCCTGCTTGTTGCCAGCCGCCACGAATCGGAGGAAGAAGTGGCTGATCCAAACACTGGCTTGACCATGGATGAGGCTGGGACAAATACGGTAATGGCAGTTTACCATATATTTTAACGATCTTTTGTTTAACTGTTGTTCATGTTATAGCCATTTTGTGGAACCGTTTCGTTTCATCAGCGAGCATAAACAAATCATAATGTTTACAATGACATTAGACTACTAGCACGTTAGCATTGTTTCAGCTGAGTGTTGCTGTATAGTTATATGACAAGTAGCAGTCGGGGTGACCATTAGGTTGTTAAACGTTATGCCTATGATTTACTGTATGTTTGGTAAATAAGAAAAGGCTAGCTTGGCAGCCATAGCATGTCCGACTATGCATGGTGCATAGTGCAACCTCACTTGACCCTCACAAATAAAGTGGAGATTGTTAAAAAATCTAGAAAAAGTCTGCCAGAAGTAAGGAGAGAAGTTACCACAGTTCAGCTATTAAACACCAAGTCCTTACCACAGTACAGGACAATTACCCATTAACATCAATGTCCCAATTCCAAATGTTGCACTGTAACTGCATATGAAAAACATATAAATAAATACAACAGGATCTACCATGTTAAATCAAGTTTATTTTACATTTAATTTCTTTCATTAAATGTATATATTAGGAATCGAGGAAAACGTCAACATTTATAGAGAAAATATAACACTTAGAACAAGGTTTTTTTATATAAAAAATATACAAAAAAGATAAAGAAAATGAAGTTATGAAATGTTTTACCTATTTCGGCCATAAGCGGTCATATTGACCGGACATCATTTCGCGGGTTTCATTGTTTCATTTTTCGCGGGGTTTGCTGCTTTCTTGTCTCTAACTATTAGCTGTCTCCAGCTGTGCTTATTTGTGAATTTACTTGTAAGTTAATTATTATATATTTGCATTATATAGCCTAGTTGCCACCATGGGCAAACAAAAACGGGAGTTCCCTCCTCCGTGAAACAGCAAGCGGAGCTGTTCGGTGCTGAAGTGACGCGACTCTGTGTACCAGGGAAAGCCGAGGAAGAATGTCTGCATCCTGAGCACCGTGCGCACAGGTAACTGTGTGGGTACCTTTAGTGCGGCGAAAGCAAAGCCAGAGTCTGTGATGTACATAACAACACGTAGTACGGCGAAGACGTCCCGGACCAGATGCGAGTGCGTACTCCGTCAAAGGCAGTAAATCAAGATGGCCGGTGGCGGTCTGCTATCTATAACATCCTCGACCTGGCTGGGATCAATGCCCGCATCTTATTCAAGGAGCACCAGCAGCAGGAGAGCCCGGAGGAAAGTCCTGCAGCAGCTGCAGAGGAGCTGAGGGCGGAATACATGGAGGGGAAAGCGGCCGCGGCAGGCGGCACAAGGTGGCAGCAGCGGAACCAACCACCGCAGCAGCAGCAGACACGGACGCGGAGGCAGTGCCGGTCCAAAGAGCTGCAAACGGAACAAAATGTAGGGCACTTGAAATGCCATAAGCCCGAGTGTAACTGTGCGAGCAGAGCGGAGGGAATCTGTAGACTGTGACCGGTGATGAAAACGGCTCTTTTTTTGTTTAAGATCAGCTCGTTTCCAGCTTTTTCGATTTTTTTTCATTATATATTATATATATTTTTATATTGTATGTATTGATTATATAGATAAAATGTTTCATAATCAAATATGTTATTTTTGATTGTTAATTTTCTTGTCCTGAGTTTTCTCTATTTAAATTTTGTGTAAATATATGCAATAATTGCGGTTTACTATGTGCGATGATATGATGATAAATGTATAATTAAACTTGCAAAAATGTACACATTGTTGTTATTTCGTTTTTTTTTAAAAAAAAAATATATCATGGCACAATGAATGCATTCATTACTCAATTGGGTATTTACATGAAAGATTAGAGTTTTAAATCTAGTGGTTCAAATGACCGCTTACCGCCGTTCTAGTAGTGTAGTAGTAATTCATTGCCATAGATGACAAGTGTTGAGGTTCTTGATGTTCTCTATGTGTGTCAAAATGACAACAAGTCATCATTGATGGTCCTCCATCATTTTTCTTCCACTTCCTTTCTCATTTATATAGTCTAATGTGCCTTTCTACCACTTAATTGATATTTTTCTGAAGTTGTGGTCAAATCAAGCTTCTTTAGCTGCCATGCAAAGTCCATAGTAGACTTATTGTGTATCTCTAGCCATTTGAGACATGTATGGACCTTTTTTATGGATTTGAGTTTCCACAATCATTGTGCCTGACTAATAATTCTTGGGTTGTTAAGTATATGATGTATTGTGTAGCTCCTCTAATCTACTGCTTCATTTTAATACGTTTGACAGGGAGACAACTCAGAAGTGATCAATTCGGCAAGACATCTCTTAAATTTACTCACAAATCTAATCTTACCGAAGCTCGTTGAGCGCACTCCCAAAGGCAGTGACGAAGAAGACCCAGGTCCACACTGATACCTGAAAACTACACCCATGATGAGGTGAGGCAACATTGACAAGAAAATCTTTTTGTTGTAATCTAATATTTTAATATAGTCCACTATCAAAACCAGTGTTCTTTTATCAATATGACGATATGATTTATATTACTCTTGAAGGTATGTTCAACCCTAAGAGATCTTTATCCAGAACTGGATAGTGTTTCTGGGGGTTGGCTGATCTACAAAGGAGCAGGTGCGTTGAACTTACCCATGGCCAGTCTAATCTTGTTGTACAATCATTTGGATCAATATCATGAGTGATGAGTACTGTCACATTTCAAAAGAATTCAACTATTAAATAACTTTACTTGTTAGGAGGATGGGGTTCTCGAAAGCTGTATATGGTGTCTCCTGAGGACAGTGGATATACAGGGATAATGCTCAAGACAGCAAGTACAGGCGGAAAGGGTGTCCTGTATATTGCTCCAACACAGGGGGAGCTTGACACACAACCACTGCCTCCTGACTCCAGATCCTTCGCCAACATGCCAAAAGCAATGTGCCACTCCTGTCACAACAACTATGCACTTCAAATCCTGGCGCTGCATGTTGAAACATGTAAGCCACTTCAGACACTTATGCACAGGAGGTATGTACACACCCATTGTATGGATAATGTTGGGTATGATAATAGCTGTACTCAAAACACAGAAACGACTGCTGCACACTTTTAACCTTGCTACGAGATAATTCTAATGGACAACGTTTTTATCCATCAGGACCTTCCTCGGGGCCAACATTGTGAATATTGCTTGCATAATACTCACTTCCTAGACCATCTTCATATAATAAATGAGAATTTGGTACTCTCCTTAATCAGATTAATGATGAAGATCCGGATTACATGCACCCCGAACTAGATATGGAAGACTTCAAGGTAAACTGAAATCAGAAGGTGATGTAATTGGTACCTTTAGCATTACTAGTATTTTGACATCACATCACAATTTTTTCAATTTTTTCATTCTTCTTGACAGCCTACGGAGAAGGATGTGGTTTTTGTGTCCTCAAAGACAGAGGTGTGTTGTGACGTGTTGAGTGTATATTTTTGAGGTATTATTGTTTCCACCTTTTATGTTAAACATTTAAGTGGTTCCAGTTGCAGATCATGTGCCCAATCTGTGGCCAGGATTTTCCTCCCAATGAGCTGGAGGCACATGCAAGCGGGTGTGGAGACAGGTAACAGAATCTTTTTGGCACAATTTAGAAAATATGTCAAGATATTGTAGCATCTTAGTTTGTCACTGTTGCCACATGACTTTTATTGATCAGTAAGTCATGACAATAACAAAATTACTTTCTCTCAAAAAGTCCACCTTTATACTTAAACTTTTATATGAGGCTTCTGTACTGAATTTATTGTATACCTTTTTACATTTGAGGTCAGAGGATATGGGTTTCACTCTCAACTTCATACTTGTGTTTTGTCATTTCAGCAATGCTGACTTCATTCCATCAATTTCAAAACACAAGATGAGCATTTCTAGGTTTGTACGCTTCTAAAGTCTCTTTCACTCGTCAAAATCCAAGGCTCTCAAAAGTTTTGGACCAAGTACTGCATATCATGTCAAAGAAGATCTGTAAACTATGACCCTACAGAAGCAACAAAAAATGACACAAATGTGCAAATACTTACACACAATAGAAAGCATAAGTCACATACATGTACACATACCACAGTTTGAAAACCTCTGGCCTAAAGGAATGAACATAGACAACATATGCTTTCCAGAATCACACTGTGTAACAGGCATTATTTCTACCTCAGCCTTGATGATGTTCTGCAGGCCATCTCTGCTGCTGTTAACAAGGAGGAAGAATTTCCTCTCACTGTGTCAAGATCCCATGTGGTGGAGCGAGGCCTTGTTCAATGGAAGCGACAAAAGAAGGCATTGCCTACCAGTCAGTTAAAGATCAAGTTCATAGGGGAGGTGGGCCTTGATACAGGGGCACTACGGAAGGAGTTCCTCACAGGTACACATATTTGTAAGAGGTCTTAAGGGTTTTACTGCTGTAAAATGTTTGGCATCACATCTTTGTAATACAGAATGCTCAGCTGCCACAGAATTCATTGAAATCAAGGAATTTACTCTAATTTCATTCGAGATAGGGATAGTCATGGGCTTTACTCTTCTTTTTTTATTTTATCAACCTTTGTCATGGAACACAGTGAAAGTTAGTCAACATTTTTGTTGTTGCTTTTGGCTAGAAGAGGAGCTTTGAAATGCCTTGACTAACATTTGTATTAATTTCTTGTTAATATTGTAGATAAAATGTCCATGGCAGATACATTTCAGACACCACAAATTAAGTCAGCCCAGATTAAGCAAAACATTCATTATCATGGCAGCAATATTATGCAATACATGTCAGGTTTCAGGGGTCCTGATTCAATGAGCTGTGATGCTTTAAACATCAATATTTTGAAAAAGTGCCTGGATTTCAGAATGCTTCAGCAAAGGCAAATGTATCATTGAGTCAATACAATGATTCTGAGAATCAATACAGATAGAGCTGGGCAATATATCATTTTTACATCAATATTGTGTAACAGTAATGCCTATTACATCAATATTGTGCAACAGTAATGCCTATTACATCAATATTGTTATATGAGAATAGATATTGGCCGTGATGGATATCTTAATATTGTGGTATAGCACAAGTGTTGTCTTTTCCTGTATTTAAATACTGTATTTTGGAAAAGGAAAGCAATTTTCTGAACTTTGCAAACTGTTTTGCTGACCCATTTTTGCCTCTAACTCATTGGTCATAATATTCACATTAATAATAACTGTTTATCAGAAATCCCATGTTTAAATATCATATGAAAGAATATTGTGAAAACATTAATACAGAAGTATTTGGTCAAAAATATTGTGATATATGATTCTGTATATGATTTCTGTATCTATGTGTCTGTGTCTTTTTAAGGTTGAGTCGGCCACAGAGGCTACAATGACTGAACTGACTGAGGAAATTTTGAGCTGTGGCTATAATGGACCTGTTAATGTTCAAAAGAGAGAAGAAATTGTTCGGTATAATTGTTTTTTCACTATGATGATACTTGTCAATGATGTTCATACTTATGTTAAGATTTTTTTTACCTTTAACTTCATACTGAATTTCTTTTTTCTTTCTATATTTTAGTGCTGTTGCTCTTCATGCCATACTTCGGCTGCTGCCCCTTCTCTCCCAGCTACGTGAAGGTCTGAAACTTTATGGTCTCCTTGATCTAATGAGCCAATACCCAAACATCTGCCAACCACTCTTTGTCCCTGGGGTGGAGGTGAAGGTGAGTTAATAAATGTAGGCTTTAGTATGGATGTACTGATGCCACTTTTAACTGCCAATAATAATTCAAAGTCCTAAACTTCATATATCAGATATCAGCTTATCTCAAATACCAATCATGTCTTTTTAAGGATTTTCCTAAAAAACAATGAATAGAGTCTAGAGATGTTCCGATACCATTTTTTCCCTCCCGATACTAATTCCGATACTTGTCTCAGACTGGCCGTCCTGTGCGCCAGTCAGGTGACATAGACTCGACCTGTTGCAGAGCGTCATCTGGTATACGACACACTCATAGCCGGTAACTAGATTCCTATTTCTAATAAATTATGTTGTATCGGTGTCTGGACTCCAGTACTCGCCGATACCGATGCCAGCTTTTTCAGCGGTATCAGAGGCATTTCTGATACTGGTATAGGAGTCGGAACAACTCTAATAGAGTCATACAAAAGTAATCCATCGTAATCATCACTTATGACCCACCAGCACTGCTTGCTCTAACTCTCCAGCTCACTCGACCACCACTGCTCTCTCTTTGATAAACTCATAACAATCCATTGTTTCTCTCACCAGGCTGATGCTGACTTTGTCTTTGCGGCGTGCCATCCTGAGTTCAGTGAGAAGGGCTCCAACAAAGAACAAGTGGAAGTGAGCGTTATGAACCATCTACAGGACTTCTTGCAGGAGCTGGAAGCATGTAATTACTCATTCAGTTTTCCTCTTGTAAACTCTCAGTGTACTTAGTTTCTTTGTCTTACCGGACCACTTGCGGAGCAAAGATTTTAGAGCGCGGAGTGATACGAAATATGTGAATCAGAGGCAAAAGGGCCACTTTCCTTGACAAGATTCAAGTGAATGGAGCTTTCACTTGAATGGGGCTTCCCAACGTTTGGCGGGTCAGTTATTTTCGTATAACAGACCAGTACCGCTGCTAAGCATATTTGACCGTCGTCAAGGAAAGTGGCCTTTTTGCCTCTGATTCACGTATTTCGTATCACTCCGCGCTCTAAAATCTTTGCTCCGCAAGTGGTCCGGTCACTTATCACCCCAGCGTCTTCGGTTGCTAAGCGACGTCAGCTGATCTGTAGTCTACTTCATATCAGAAAACACTACTCCTATACCAGTATGGATGAGTTTCACATTAACTTTAATATTTTTGGTAAAAACGGTGATTTCAAGTCTTGGCAAAAGGCTGAGTTGTCTTCACCGGTCAAGAAAAGAAAAAGAGAGGAAAGCGAAACGGCGTCGGTTTGGCGAACTATTTCTCTGATGAAAAACACTGTGAACGGTAACAAATAAATTGTAAAAAGACACTGTGTGAAGTTTTTTTTCGTGTTGGCAAGTAGCCGTGTAATAAGCGGGATAATGTATAGAACAGCGGTCATTATCGGGAAAATATATATTTTTATATAATATATTTTCCCGATAATGACCGCCGTTAGTTAGTGCTCCGCACAGCCCACTAACTAGAGAAATTGCATTTCCTGCGAAAATACAGTGTGAATGCTGAAGTCTGAAATGAAATCTGCTGAATGTACTGCCGAAAAGCTGAAAAAATTGAAAAGTTCAAGGCCGAAAGAGTTTAAAAATTTGAACATGTTGATAGCTGAACAGTTTCACTGTAGCTAAACATGAGGCTGAATGTATAAAGAAGCTGAAAAGCAGAAAGATGAATATTTTTAAAAGATGAAATGACAGAAAAGCTGAAGAGGGCTGAAAGACTTCAAAAAGTTGAACATTTTAATTGCTGAACATGAAGTTGAATGTTTGAAGGAGTTGAAATGGCAGAAAGATGAATATCTGAAAAGGCAGAAAAGTTGTAGAGTAAGAGGGCAGAAAGAGCTTAAAAAGGTGAAAAAAGACTGAAGAGGTGGAAAGTGAAAGGCAGAAAGATCTTAAAAAGGTGAAAAAAGACTGAAAAGGTGGAAAGTGAAAGACAGAAAGATTTTAAAAAGGTGAAAAAAGACTGAAGAGGTGGAAAGTTAAAGGCAGAAAGAGCTTAAAAAGGTGAAAAAAGACTGAAAAAGTGGAAAGTGAAAGGCAGAAAAAGCTTAAAAAGGTGAAAAAAAACTGAAAAAAGCCGAAAAGTTGCACAGTATGGGGGCAGAAAGAGCTTAAATAGGTGAAAAAAGCCTGAAAAGGCGAAAAGTTAAAGGCAGAAAGAGCTTAAAAAGTTAAAAAAAAAAACGAAAAGGTGGAAAGTGAAAGGCAGAAAGAGCTTAAAAAGGTGAAAAACGACTGAAAAAAGCCGAAAAGCTGCAGAGTATGGGGGCAGAAAGAGCTTAAAAAGGTGAAAAAAGACGGAAAAGGTGGAAAGTTAAAGGCAGCAAGAGCTTAGAAAGGTGAAAAAAGACTGTAAAGGTGAAAAAGGGAAAGGCAGACAGAGCTTACAAAGGTGAAAAACGACTGAAAAACGACTGAAAAAGGCCGAAAAGTTGCAGAGTAAGGGGGCAGAAAGAGATTAAAAAGGTGAAAAAAGACTCAAAAGGTGGAAAGTTAAAGGCAGAAAGAGCTTAAAGAGATGAAAAAAGGCTTAAAGGTGAAAAGTTAAAGGGAGGAACAGCTTGAAATGGCTGCAGACATGCTGTATCAGGACCAGAGACAGAGACGAAAATGTCCCCCATAAGGAATGAATGGGAAAACGACTCCCAAACTCCTGCGATTTCTGAAAAAAACTGTCATGGTTATCACCAAAATATTTGTATGGTGAGTTACAGGAGGAGTTGCTGAACGCGGTCATGTCGTTTTTATTTCTGGAGAGTGCAAAATGAGGGCGGGAGAGCGAGAGACAAATCAGGTACCGTCTGGTATTTTCCGGAAAATTCGGCTCAAAATTAACATTGCGGCTTATGGGACAGCAGTAAGAGTTGCTGTCGCTCTCGGGCTTCTAGATCCAAAACCATAAGTCTCACATCTGAAATGAGACCATCAGCTGAAAGCCCACAAGTTTTCCTACATTTCTATGTGTATATTGTCCAAGTTGAGTAAAAGGTTTGGAGTCGAAATCAAGCCGAAGAGAGTTTTTTTTTCCCATTTTCGGGGCTGCTCTGCCTCTGGGGTGTGGCAGTTGGTGATGTCACTCACTCTAGCCGACGCAATAACCACCCATTGTAAACTGAGAAGACGGGCTAAAAATCGTTCAAACTAAAACTGCGATTATTTCAAAACCGTACAAGATTTTTAAGAACTGAATACAGGCCTAATAGTTCAAGATCTGCTGAGTGCTTTAAAGTTTGAATGGTGTCTCTCGCTCAATGTATGAGGAAAAAAAAGAGGTTGAAAGGCGATGAGTTTTGAAGAGGATTTGAAGCTTTTCCCATTTGCGGCAATGTTAATTTATTTTTGGAAAAAGCTGAATTTCTGAAAAAGTTGAAAAGTTGAAAAGCTGAAAAGCTCAAGGCTGAAAGAGTTGAAAAAGCTGAACATTTTAATAGTCGAACAGGTTCAATAGCTGAAGGTATGCTAAAGTTAGAGCAGAATGAAATTTGAAAAATTCCCCATAAGGATGAATGGGAAAAATTTTGCAGAAAAAGCTTAATATTTCCAAAAGTATAAAAGATAGAAACGAGAAATACACGCCATCATGTCCTTAAAAAGCTGAACATTTTGATATTTGAATGGTTTGAATAGCTCAAGATTTGAAGGAGGAGAAGAGTGATGAAAAACGTACGGAAGCAGGAATAACTAGAAAAATTTGTATTTCTTGCGAAAATACAGTGTGATGTACTGCCGAAAAGCTGAAAAAGTGGAAAAGCTGAAAAAGTTGAAAAGTTCAAGGCCCAAAGAGTTTAAAAAGTTGAACATGTTGATAGCTGAACAGTTTCTGTAGCTGAACATGAAGCTGAATGTATAAAGAAGCTGAAAAGGCAGAAAGATGAATATCTGAAAAGCTGTAGAGTAAGAGGGCTGAAAGAGCTTAAAAAGTTGAGCATTTTAATTGCTGAACATGAAGTTGAATGTTTGAAGGAGTTGAAAAGGCAGAATGATGAATATCTGAAAAGGCTAAAAATCTGCAGAGTAAGAGGGCTGAAAGAGCTTTAAAAGGTTAAAAAAAAGACTGAAAAGACCAAAAAGTTGTAGAGTAACAGGGCAGAAAGAGCTTAAAAAGGTGAAAAAAGACTGAAAAGGGCGAATAGTTGTAGAGTAAGAGGGCAGAAAGAGCTTAAGACGGTGTAAAGGGATGAAGTAAGAGGGCCGAAAAAGCATAAAAAAGGTGAAGAATGATGAAAAGCTGTAGAGGAAGAGGGCTGGAAATGGTTAAAATGGTGAAAAAAGGCTAAAAAGGATGTCAAGCAGCAGGGTAAGAGGGCTGGAAGAGGTTAAAAAGGTGAAAATACATGAAAAGCTGTAGAAGAAGAGGGCTGGAGGAGGTCAAAAAGGTGAAAAAAGGCTAAAAGGATGTCATGCAGTAGAGTAAGAGGGCTGGAAGAGGTTAAAAAGGTGATAAAAGGCTAAAAAGGATGTCAAGCAGTAGAGTACGAGGGCAGGAAGAGGTTAGAAAGGTGAAAACATATGAAAAGCTTTAGAAGAAGAGGGCTGGAAGAGGTTAAAAAGGTGAAAAAAGGCTAAAAAGGACGCCGAAAAAGCATACGAAGGTGTAAAAGGATGAAGTAAGAGGGCCGAAAAAGCATAAAAAAGGTGAAGAAGGATGAAAAGCTGTAGAGTAAGAGGGCTGGAAGAGGTTAAAAAGGTGAAAAAATACCGAAAAGGCCAAAAAGTTGGATAGTAAGAGGGCAGAAAGAGCTTAAAAAGGCTGCACACATGCTGGAGCGGGAGTCCAGCCAAAGATGAAAATGGCCCCATATGAATGAATGGAAAAACGCCTCCCAAACCCCTGGGAGTTTTGAAAGTTGTAATGGTGTTTGTAGCTCAAAAGAAACATGAATGTTTTAAAAAGCTGAAAAGGCAGAAAAGCTTAGGAGGGCTAACAGAGTTCAAAAAGTTGAACATTTTCATAGCTGAACATGAAGCGTAGTGTCTGAAGGAGTTGAAAAGGCTGAAAGATCAATATTTTAAAAAGCTGACAGGGCAGAAAAGCTTAAGGGGGCTGAAAGAGTTGAAAAAGTTGAAGATGAAGTTGAATGTTTGAAGGAGCTGAAAATGCAAAGGCTCAAAAGCTGTAGACTAAGAGGGTGGAAAGAGCTTAAAAAGATGAAAAAGGGCTTAAAGGTGAAAAGTTAAAGGCAGAAAGAGCGTAAAATGGCTACAGACATGCTGCAGCAGGACCAGAGACAATAACGAAAATTTCCCCCATAAGGAATGAATGGGAAAACGCCTCCCAAACTCCTGCGATTTTTGAAAAAACTGTGATGGTTATCACCAAAATATTTGTGTGGTGAGTTACAGGAGGAGTTGCTGAACGCGGTCATGTCGTTTATATTTCTCGAGAGTGCAAAATGAGGTAAGGAGAGCGAGAGACAAATCAGGTACCGTCTGCTGTTTTCCAGAAAATTTGGCTCAAAATTAACATTTCTGCTTATGGAAGACCAGTGAGAGTTGTTGTCGCTCTCCGGCTGCTAAATCCAAAACCGTAAGTCCCACATCTGAAATGAGACCATCAGCCGAAAGCCCACAAGATTTCCTACCTTTCTATGCATATATTGTCTATGTGAAGTAAAAGATGTGGAATCGAAATCAAGCTGAAGAGAGTTTTTTTCCCGTTTAGGGGCTGCTCTGCCCTCTGCGGTGCGGCAGTTGGTGATGTCACCCACTCTAGCCGATGCAATACACACCCATTATAAACTCAGAAGACGGGCTAAAAATCGCTCAAACTAAAACTGCGATTATTTCAAAACCGTACAAGATTTTTTAAAACTGAATACAGATCCAATAGTTCAGGATCTGCTGAGTGTTTTAAAGTTTGAATGGTGTCTCTCGCTCAATGTATGAGGAGCAAAAAGAGGTTGAAAGGCATTGAGTTTTGAAGAGGATTTGAAGCTTTTCCCATCTGCGGCAATGTTAAATTTTTTTGGGAAAAAGCTGAATTGCTGAAAAAGTTGAAAAGTTGAAAAGCTGAAAAGCTCAAGGCTGAAGGTGCTGAAAAAGCTAAACATTTTAATAGTTGAATGGTTTCAATAGCTGAAGGTATGCTGAATTTATAGTAGAATCAAATTTGAAAAAATCTCCATAAGGATGAATGGGAAAAATTTTGCATTAAAAGCTGAATATTTCCAAAAGTATAATAGATAGAAAAGCCAAAAGTAATAGCAGTAATGTCCTTAAAAAGCTGAACATTTTGATGTTTGAATGGTTTTAATCGGACAAAGTTTGAAGGAGTTGAAAATGGACAAAAAACATACGGAAGAAGAATAATAACTAGAAAAATTGCATTTCGTGCGAAAATACAGTGTGAATGCTGAAGTCTGAAGTGAAATCTGCTGAATGTACTGCCGAAAAGCTGAAAAAGTGGAAAAGCTGAAAAAGTTGAAAAGTTCAAGGCCCAAAGAGTTTAAAAAGTTGAACATGTTGATAGCTGAACAGTTTCTGTAGCTGAAAATGGAGCTGAATGTATAAAGAAGCTGAAAAGGCAGAAGGATGAATATTTTTAAAAGATGAAACAACAGAAAAGCTGAAGAGGGCTGAAAGATTTGAAAAAGTTGAACATTTTAATTGCTGAACATGAAGTTGAATGTCTGAAGGAGTTGAAAAGGCAGAAAGATGAATATCTGAAAATGCTAAAAAGCTGTAGACTAAGAGGGCTGAAATGGGTTAAAAAGGTGAGAAGAGACTGAAAAGGCTGAAAAGTTGTGGAGTAACAGGGTTGAAAGAGCTTAAAAAGGTGAAAAAAGACTGAAAAGGCAGAAAAGTTTTAGAGTAAGAGGTCAGAAAGAGCTTGAAAAGGTTAAAAAAGACTGAGGAGGTCGAAAGTTAAAGGCAGAAAGAGTTTAAAATGGCTGCATTGTCTATGTAAAGTAAGAGATGTGGGATCCAAATCCAGCTGAAGAGAAGTCTTTCTCCAGATTTTCCAGCTGCTCTACACTGCAATGATGTCACACACTCAAGCTGAGTCACTACACACGCTGGAGAAAAGGAGAGCCAGAAGAAAGTTCCCCATAAAAATGAATGGGAAAACTCCTCCCAAACACCTGCGATTTCTGAAAGAAATGTGATGGTAATCGCTGAAATATTTATACGCTGAGTGAGAGGAGACATGGCTGAACTTGCTCATGTCGTTTTTCTTTCTGTCGAGTGAGAAATGAGGGAACATGTCAAGTAAATGATTTGGGATCAAAATCAAGCTGAAGACAATTTTGTCTTCCATTCTTTGAGCGGCCTCACACTGTAGCGATGATGTCACCCACTCTAGCTGACGCAATACACACGCATGCTCAAGATACACACGTTGGAGAAATAGCAGAGACAGAGAACAAATTGCTCCCATAAGAATGAATGGGAAAACGCCTCCCAAACTCCTGCGATTTTTGAAAAAACTGTAATGGTTATCGCCCAAATATCTACATGGTGAGTGAGAGGAGACATGGCTGAAGGCGCTCATGTCGTTTTTATTTCTGTCAATTGAGAAATGAGGGCACAGGAGCGAGAGACAAATCAGGTATTGTCTGCTCTCGGACAGAAATTTAGCCTCAAAATTAACATTGCGGCTTATGGGGCTATGTTTCGACCTCTTCTCGCTCTTGGGCTTCTAAATCCAAAACCGTAAGTCGTACATGTGAAATGAGACCATCAGCTGAAAGCCGACAAGATTTCCTACATTTCTATGCATATGTTGTCTATGTCAAGTAAAAGATTTGGGACCAAAATCAAGCTGAAGAGACTTTTCGCTCCTATCTCCGAAAGCCGCTCTCGACTCTGGCGATGATGTCACCCACTCTAGCTGACGCAATACACACCCATTATAAAATCAGAAGAGGAGCTAAAAGTTCTTAAAACTAAAACTGCGACCATTTCAAAACCGTAAAAGATTTTTAAAAACTGAATACATCGTCAATAGTTCAAGGTCTTGAGACTGGTTTAAAGTTTGAATGGTGTCTCTCGCTCAACGTATGAGGAACAAGATGAGGTTGGAAGGCGATGAGTTTTCAAGAGGATTTGAAGCTTTTCCCATTTGATTCAATGTTAAATTTTTTGGGGAAAAGCTGAATTATTGAAAGAGTTGAAAAGTTGAAAATTTGAAAAGCTGAGGGTTGAAAGAGCTGAACGAGCTGAACATTTGAATGTTTGAATGGTTTGAATAGCTGAACGTATGCTGAAGTTATAGCAGAATGGAATTTGAAAAAATCCCCATAAGGATGAATGGGGAAAATTTGGCAGAAAAAGCTGAATATTTCCAAAAGTATACTGGTTAGAAACGAGAAAAATACAAGCAGTAATGTCCTTAAAAAGCTGAACATTTTGATATTCGAATGGTTTCAATAGCTCAAGATTTGTAGGAGAAGATAGCGGACAAAAAACGTACGGAAGAAGAATAATAACTAGAAAAATTGTATTTCCTATGAAAATACAGTGTGAATGCTGAAGGATGAAGCGAAATCTGCTGAATGTACTGCCGAAAAGCTGAAAAAGTTGAAAAGTTCAAGGCCGAAAGTGTTTAAAAGTTGAACAAGTTGATAGCTAAACAGTTTCTGTAGCTGAACATGAAGCTGAATGTATAAAGAAGCTCAAAAGGCAGAAAGATGAATATTTTTAAAAGATGAAATGACAGAAAAGCTGAAGCGGGCTGAAAGACTTGAAAAAGTTGAACATTTTAATTGCTGAACATCAAGTTGAATGTTTGAAGGAGTTGAAAAGGCAGAACGATGAATATCTGAAAAGGCTAAAAAGCTGTAGACTAAGAGAGCGGAAAGAGGTTAAAAAGGTGAAAAAAGACTGAAAAGGCCAAACAGTTGTGGAATAACAGGGTTGAAAGAGCTTAAAAAGGTGAAAAAAGATGGAAAAGGCAGAAAAGTTGGAGAGTGAGAGGACAGAAAGAGCATAAAAATCTGAAAAAAGATTGAAGAGGTGGAAAGTTAAAGGCAGAAAGAGCTTAAAAAGGTGAAAAAAGACTGAAAAGGCAGAAAAGTTGGAGAGTAAGAGGACAGAAAGAGCATAAAAATGTGAAAAAAGACTGAAGAGGTGGAAAGTTAAAGGCAGAAAGAGCTTAAAAAGGTGAAAAAAGACTGAAAAGGCCAAAAAGTTAGAGAGTAAGAGGACAGAAAGAGCATAAAAATGTGAATAAAGACTGAAGAGTTGGAAAGGTAAAGGCAGAAAGAGCTTAAAATGGTAAAAAAAAAAAAAAAGACTGAAAAGGTGGAAAGTTAAAGGCAGTAAGAGCTTTAAATGGCTGCATCGTCTATGTAAAGTAAAAGATGTGGGATCCAAATCCAGCTGAAGAAAAGTCTTTTTCTCCAGATTTTCCAGCTGCTCCCCACTCGAAAGACGATGTCATCCACTCGAGCTCAGGCACTACACGTGCACTCTTGAGACACACACGCGGGAGAAGTAGGAGAGCCAGAGATGAAGAGATCCCTATTAGAATGAATGGGAAAACACCTCCCAAACCCCTGCGATTTTTGAAAAAACTGTAATGGTTATGGCAAAAATATTTACATGATGAGTGAGAGGAGACATGGCTGAACTCGCTCATGTCGTTTTTATTTCTGTCGAGTAAGAAATGAGGGCTCAGGAGCGAGAGACAAATCAGGTACCGTCTGCGATCCTCCAGAAATTTAGCCTCAAAATTAACATTGCGGCTTATGGGGTTATTTCAACTTCTTGTCGCTCTCGGGCTTCTAAATCCAAAACCGTAAATCCTACATCTGAAATAAGACCACCATCTGACACCCAACAAGCTTTCCTACATTTCTATGTATATTTTGTCTATGGTAAGTAAACGATTTGGGACCAAATTCAAGCTGAAGAGAATTTTCATTCCTATCTCCGAAAGCCGCTCCCCACTCTGGCGATGATGTCACCCACTCTAGCCGACGCAATACACACCCATTATAAAATCAGAAGAGGAGCTAAAAGTTCCTAAAACTAAAACTGCGATATTTTCAAAATGTACGACATTTTTAAAAACTGAATACAGTGTCAATAGTTCAAGTTTCGCTGACTCGTTTAAAGTTGGAATGGCGTCTTTCGCTCAACGTATGAGGTACAAGATGAGGTTGAAAGGCGATGAGTTTTGTAGAGGATTTGAAGATGTTCCCGTTTGAATCAATGTTAAATTTTTTTTGGAAAAAGCTGAATTATTGAAAAAGCTGAAAAGTTGGAAAGCTGAAGGTTGAAAGAGCTGAACGAGCTGAACATTTTAATATTCGAATGATTTGAATAGCTGAACGTATGCTGAAGTTATAGCAGAATGAAATTTGAAAAAATCCCCATAAGGATGAATAGGGAAAATTTGGCAGAAAAAGCTGAATATTTCCAAAAGTATGAGAGATTGAAATGAGAACAATACAAGCAGTAATGTCCTTAAAAAGCTGAACATTTTGATGTTTGAATGGTTTGAATCGGTCAAGATTTGTAGGAGAAGATAGCGGACAAAAAACGTACGGAAGAAGAATAATAACTAGAAAAATTGTATTTCCTGCGAAAATACAGTGTGAATGCTGAAGGATGAAGCGAAATCTGCTGAATGTACTGACGAAAAGCTGAAAAAGTTGAAAACTTCAAGGCCGAAAGAGTTTAAAAAGTTGAACATGTTGATAGCTGAACAGTTTCTGTAGCTGAACATGAAGCTGAATGTATAAAGAAGCTCAAAAGGCAGAAAGATGAATATTTTTAAAAGATGAAACGACAGAAAAGCTGAAGCGGGCTGAAAGACTTGAAAAAGTTGAACATTTTAATTGCTGAACATCAAGTTGAATGTTTGAAGGAGTTGAAAAGGCAAAAATATGAATATCTGAAAAGGCTAAAAACCTGTAGACTGAGAGGGCTGAAAGAGGTTAAAAATTGAAAAAAGACTGAAAAGGCCAAACAGTTGTGGAGTAAGATGTCTGATAGATCATAAAAAGGTGAAAAAAGACTGGAAAGACCGAAAAGTTGCAGAGTAAGAGGGCAGAAAGAGCTTGAAGAGGTGAAAAAAGGTTGAAAAGGAGAAAAGTTAAAGGCAGAAGGAGCTTAAAATGGCTGCACACATGGTGGAGCAGGAGCCGAGTCAAAGATGAACATGTCCCTATTAGAATGAATGGCAAAATGCCTGCCAAACCCCTGCGATTTTTTAACCATCTGTAAGAGTTATCACCAACATATTTATATATTATAAAGTTGTAATGGTGTCTGTAGCTCAAAGAAAGATGAATATTTTAAAAAGCTGAAAAGGCAGAAAAGCCAAAGGGGGCTGAAAGAGTTGAAAAGGTTGAACATTTTAATTGCTGAACATGAAGCTGAATGTTTGAAGGAGTTGAAAAGGCAGAAAGATGAATATGTGAAAAGGCTCAAAAGGCTTTGGAGTAAGAGGGCAGGAAGAGCTTAAGGGTGAAAAAAGGCTGAAAGGTGAAAAGTTAAAGGCAGAAAGAGCTTAAAGGCAGAAACACACCGGCCCAACCGTTGGACGTCTGAAGCGCTTGGAGAGACTCGGACGAGGTCGGGAACATGTCTGTTCGGTGTGTTCAGCTGCGTTGGAAGCTTTCGGAGCCGTTTGGACGTTGCCTGCTCCGATTGAGCATGCAAAGTCTGAAGAGGAGGGCTGTCGGACGTCTGAGCCATTGGATTCTCTGATTGGTTGTGTGCCAGCTGAATGGCCGTTCTGATTGGTGGTGTGCTAGCGAATCAGCGCGCTGCTTGGGAGGGCAGAATACTGTGTGCGCTTTGTTTTTATATGCACTCCGCTCCGTCATTCCCCGTTTTCATGTTTTGCAGGCAGTTCTGGCACGAGACTGGCTGTTATTATGTCCGTTCAGGACGTATTAATCTGTGTTCTTTTGGTAATGCCTCGCTGCATGTTGAGTATGCAGCTGTTTTTATCTGTAAGCCTATAGTGAAAATGACAGAGAAATAAGCAGATTCGGCGTGCTCACTCAGAAAGTCTGGCTGAGGACGGCTGTGAGCCGATGCTTATGCAAGTAGCCTCCTGTGGTAACGTCACGACAGGAGCAGAGTCAAAATCTTGTGCTTTAGGAACGCAAACTATTGTGCGCTATTCCTGTTTGGAAAAAGAGCCAAAGCGAAGAAAATAAGCCACTTTCAAACTCAGGCTTTTCAGGCAAGTTTCAACACCAATATGCATGATTTAATGAGAGAAATTGCGATTTCCGGGTGATGAAGAAAGTTAAAGGCAGAAAGAGCTTAAAAAGGTGAAAAAAGACTGAAAAAGGCAAAAAAGTTGCAGAGTATGGCGGCAGAAAGAGATTAAAAAGATGAAAAAAGACTGAAAAGGTGAAAAGTTAAAGGCAGAAAGAGCTTAAAGAGGTGAAAAAAGGCTTAAAGATGAAAAGTTAAAGGCAGAAAGAGCTTGAAATGGCTGCAGACATGCTGTATCAGGACCAGGGACAGAGACGAAAATGTCCCCCATAAGAAATGAATGGGAGAACGCCTCCCAAACTCCTGCGATTTCTGAAAAAACTGTGAGGGATATCGTCAAAATAATTGTATGGTGAGTGACAGGAGGAGTTGCTGAACGCGGTCATGTCGTTTTTATTTCTGAAGAGTGTAAAATGAGGGCGGGAGAGCGATAGACAAATCAGGTACCGTCTGCTATTTTCCGGAAAATTCAGCTCAAAATTAACATTGCGGCTTATGGGACAGCAGCGAGAGTTGCTGTCGCTCTCGGGCTTCTAGATCCAAAACCGTAGGTCCCACATCTGAAATGAGACCATCAGCTGAAAGCCCACAAGATTTCCTACATTTCTATGTATATATTGTCTATGTCAAGTAAAAGGTGAGGGATCAAACTCAAGCTGAAAACAAGTTTGAACATTTTTTTCGACGCAGCTCTACACTCTGGCGTGCGGCAGTTGGTGATGTCACTCACTCTAGCCGATGCAATACACACCCATTATAAACGCAGAAGACGGGCTAAAAGTCGCTCAAACTAAAACTGCGATTATTTCAAGACCGTACAAGATTTTTAAAAACTGAATACAGGTCCAATAGTTCAAGATCTGCTGACTGCTTTAAAATTTGAATGGTGTCTCTCGCTCAATGTATGAGGAGCAAAAAGAGGTTGAAAGGCGATGAGTTTTGAAGAGGATTTGAAGCTTTTCCCATCTGTGGCAATGTTAAATTTTTTTCGGAAAAAGCTGGATTGCTGAAAAAGTTGAAAAGTTGAAAAGGTGAAAAGCAGAGGGTTGAAAGAGCTGAAAAAGCCGAACATTTTAATATTTGAATGGTTTGAATAGTTGAAGGTATGCTGAAGTTACAGCAGAATGAAATTTGAAAAAATCCCCATAAGGATGAATGGGAAAAATTTTGCATAAAAAGCTTAATATTTCCAAAAGTATAAAAGGTAGAAAAGAGAAAAATACAAGCAGTAATGTCCTTAAAAAGCTGCACATTTTGATATTTGAATGGTTTCAATCGCTCAAGATTTGAAGGAGAAGAAAGCGGACGAAAAACGTACGGAAGCAGGAATAATAAAAAGAAAGAAAAATAAATTCCAGAAGAACAATAGTGTGAATGCTTGCAGCATTCACACTAACTAGAAAAATTGTATTTCCTGCGAAAATACAGTGTGAATGCTGAAGGATGAAGCGAAATCTGCTGGATGTACTGCCGAAAAGCTGAAAAAGTTGAAAAGTTCAAGGCCGAAAGAGTTCCAAAAGTGGAACATGTTGATAGCTGAACAGTTTCTGTAGCTGAACATGAAGCTGAATGTATAAAGAAGATCAAAAGGCAGAAAGATTAATATTTTTAAAAGATGAAACAACAGAAAAGCTGAAGCGGGCTGAAAGACTTGAAAAAGTTGAACATTTTAATTGCTGAACATCAAGTTGAATGTTTGAAGGAGTTGAAAAGGCAGAAAGATGAATATCTGAAAAGGCTAAAAAGCTGTAGACTAAGGGGGCTGAAAGAGGTTAAAAAGGTGAAAAAAGACTGAAAAGGCCAAACAGTTGTGGAATAACAGGGTTGAAAGAGCTTAAAAAAGTGAAAAAAAAAATGGAAAAGGCAGAAAAGTTGGAGAGTAAGAGGACAGAAAGAGCTTAAAAATGTGAAAAAAGACTGAAGAGGTGGAAAGTTAAAGGCAGAAAGAGTTTAAAAACGTGAAAAAAGACTGAAAAGGCAGAAAAGTTGGAGTAAGAGGACAGAAAGAGCATAAAAATGTGAAAAAAAGACTGAAGAGGTGGAAAGTTAAAGGCAGAAAGAGCTTAAAAAGGTGAAAAAAGACTGAAAAGGTGGAAAGTTCAAGGCAGAAAGAGCTTAAAAAAGCGAAAAAAGACTGAAAAGGTGGAAAGTTAAAGGCAGAAAGAGCTTAAAAAGGTGAAAAAAGACTGAAAAGGCCGAAAAGTTGTAAAGTTACAGAGTTAAAAAGGCTTAAAAAGGTGAAAAGAGACTGAAAAGGTGGAAAGTTAAAGGCAGAAAGAGCTTAAAATGGCTGCATCGTCTATGTAAAGTAAAAGATGTGGGATCCAATTCTAGCTGAAGAAAAGTCTTTCTCCAGATTTTCCAGCTGCTCCCCACTCGAAAGATGATGTCATCCACTCGAGCTCAGGCACTACACACGCACTCTTGAGATACACACGCGGGAGAAGTAGGAGAGCCAGAGATGAAGAGATCCCTATTAGAATGAATGGGAAAACACCTCCCAAACCCCTGTGATTTTTGAAAAAACTGTAATGGTTATCGCCCAAATATCTACATGGTGAGTGAGAGGAGACATTGCTGAACTCGCTCATGTCGTTTTTATTTCTGTCGATTGAGAAATGAGGGCACAGGAGCGAGAGACAAATCAGGTACCGTCTGCTCTGGGACAGAAATCTAGCCTCAAAATTATCATTGCGGCTTATGGGGCTATGTTTCGACCTCTTGTCACTCTTGGGCTGCTAAATCCAAAACCGTAAGTCGTACATGTGAAATGAGACCATCAGCTGAAAGCCAACAAGATTTCCTACATTTCTATGCATATGTTGTCTATGTCAAGTAAAAGATTTGGGACCAAAATCAAGCTGAAGAGACTTTTCGCTCCTATCTTCGAAGGCCGCTCTCCACTGTGGCTATGATGTCACCCACTCTAGCCGACGCAATACACACCCATTATAAAATCAGAAGAGGAACTTAAAGTTCCTCTTCTGATTTAAAAAACTAAAACTACGATATTTTCAAAACCGTACTACATTTTTAAAAACTGAATACAGTGTCAATAGTTCAAGTTTCGCTGACTCGTTTAAAGTTGGAATGGCGTCTCCAGCTCAACGTATGAGGGAGAAGAAGAGGTTGAAAGGCGATGAGTTTTGCAGAGGATTTTAATGTTTTCCCATTTGCGTCAATGTTAAATTTTTTCAAAAAAAGCTGAATTGCTGAAAAGCTGAAGGCTGTAAGAGCTGAAAAAGCTGAACATTTTCATAGTTGAACAGTTTCAATAGCTGAACGTATGCTGAAGTTATAGCAGAATGAAATTTGAAAAATTCCCCATAAGGATGAATGGGGAAAATTTGGCAGAAAAAGCTGAATATTTCCAAAAGTATAAAAGGTAGAAAAAAGAAAAATACAAGCAGTAATTTCCTTAAAAACCTGAACATTTTGATACTTGAATGGTTTCAATCGCTCAATATTTGTAGGAGAAGAAGCGTGCCGAAAAACGTATGGAAGCAGGAATAACTAGAAAAATTTGTGTTTCCTACGAAAATACAGTGTGAATGCTGAAGTCTGAAGCGAAATCTGCTGAATGTATTTCCGAAAAGCTGAAAAATTCGAAAAGCTGAAACGTTGAAAAGGTCAAGGCCGAAAGAGCTTAAAATGTGGAACATGTTGATAGCTGAACGGTTTCTGTAGCTGAACATGAAGCTGACTGTATAAAGAAGCTGAAAAGGCAGAAAGATGAACATTTTAAAAAGATGAAGAGACAGAAAAGTTGAAAAGGGCTGAAAGACTTGAAAAAGTTGAAGATTTTCATAGGTGAACATGAAGCGGAATGTTTGAAGGAGTTGAAAAGGCTGAAAGATGAATATCTGAAATGGCTAAAAAGCCGTAGAGTAAGGGGTCTGAAAGAGCTTAAAAAGGTGAAAAAAGACTGAAAAGACCGAAAAGTTTCTCGAGTAAGAGGGCAGAAAGAGCTTTAAAAGGTGAAAAAAGACTGAAAAGGCCAAAAGGTTGTCGAGAAAGAGGGATGAAAGAGCTTGAAGAGGTGGAAAAAGGTTGAAAAGGAGAAAAGTTAAAGGCAGAAAGAGCTTAAAATGGCTGCACACATGGTGGAGCAAGAGCCGAGTCAAAGATGAACATGTCCCTGTTAGAATGAATGGCAAAATGCCTGCCAAACCCCTGCGATTTTTTAACCATCTGTAAGAGTTATCACCAACATATTTATATATTATAAAGTTGTAATGGTGTCTGTAGCTCAAAAGAAAGATGAATATTTTAAAAAGCTGAAAAGGCAGAAAAGCCAAAGGGGGCTGAAAGAGTTGAAAAGGTTGAACATTTTAATTGCTGAACATGAAGCTGAATGTTTGAAGGAGTTGAAAAGGCAGAAAGATGAATATGTGACAAGGCTCAAAAGGCTGTAGAGTAAGAGGGCTGAAAGAGCTTAAGGGTGAAAAAAGGCTGAAAGGTGAAAAGTTAAAGGCAGAAAGAGCTTAAAGGCAGAAACACACCGGCCCAACCGTTGGACGTCTGAAGCGTTTGGAGAGACTCGGACGAGGTCGGGAACATGTCTGTTCGGTGTGTTCAGCTGCGTTGGAAGCTTTTGGAGCCGTTTGGACGTTGTCTGCTCCGATTGAGCATGCGAAGTCTGAGGAGGAGGGCTGTCGGACGTCTGAGCCACTGGATTCTCTGATTGGTTTTGTGCCAGCTGAATGGTCGTTCTGATTGGCGGTGTGCTAGCGAATCAGCGTGCTGCTTGGGAGGGCGGAATACTGTGTGCGCTTTGTTTTTCTATGGACTCCGTTCCGTCATTCCCCATTTTCATGTTTTGCAGGCAGTTCTGGCACGAGACTGGCTGTTATTATGTCCGTTCAGGACGAATTAATCTGTATTCATTTGGTAATGCCTCCCTGCATGTTTAGTATGCAGCTGTTTTTATCTGTAAGCCTATAGTGAAAATGACACAGAAATAAGCAGATTCGGCATGCTCACTCAGAAAGTCTGGCTGAGGACGGCTGTGAGCCGATGCTTATGCAAGTAGCCTATTGTGGTAATGTCACCACAGGAGCAGAGTCAAAATCTTGTGCTTTAGGAACGCAAACTATTGTGCGCTATTCCTGTTCGGAAAAAGAGCCAAAGCGAAAAAAATAAGCCACTTTCAAACTCCAGCTTTTCAGGCAAGTTTCAACACCAATATGCATGATTTAACGAGAGAAATTGCGATTTCCGGGTGATGAGGAAAGTTAAAGGCAGAAAGAGCTTAAAAAGGTGAAAAAAGACTGAAAAGGTGGAAAGTTAAAGGCAGAAAGAGCTTTAAAAGGTGAAAAAAGACTGAAAAGGTGGAAAGTGAAAAGCAGAAAGAGCTTAAAAAGGTGAAAAACGACTGAAAAAGGCCAAAAAGTTGCAGAGTATGGGGGCAGAAAGAGATTAAAAAGGTGAAAAAAGACTGAAAAGGTGGAAAGTTAAAGGTAGAAAGAGCTCAAAGAGGTGAAAAAAGGCTTAACGGTGAAAAGTTAAAGGCAGGAACAGCTTGAAATGGCTGCAGACATGCTGCAGCAGGACCAGAGACAGAGACGAAAATGTCCCCCATGAGGAATGAATGGGAAAACGCCTCCCAAACTCCTGCGATTTCTGAAAAAACTGTGATGGTTATCCTCAAACTATTTGTATGGTGAGTTACAGGAGGAGTTGCTGAACGCGGTCATGTCGTTTTTATTTCTGGAGAGTGCAAAATGAGGGCGGGAGAGCGAGAGACAAATCAGGTACCGTCTGCTATTTTCCAGAAAATTCGGCTCAAAATTAACATTGCGGCTTATGGAAGACCACGAAGAGTTGTTGTCGCTCTCTGGCTGCTAAATCCAAAACCGTAATCCCACATCTGAAATAAGACCATCAGCTGAAAGCCCACAAGATTTCCTACATGTCTATGTATATATTGTCTATGCCAAGTAAAAGGTGAAGGATCAAAATCAAGCTGAAAACAAGTTTGTCCACTTTTTCGGAGCAGCTCTGCCCTCTGCGGTGCGGCAGTTGGTGATGTCACTCACTCTAGCCGATGCAATACACACCCATTATAAACGCAGAAGACGGGCTTAAAATCGTTCAAACTAAAACTGCGATTATTTCAAAACCATACAAGATTTTTTAAAACTGAATACAGGTCCAATAGTTCAAGATCTGCTGAGTGCTTTAAAGTTTGAATGGTGTCTCTCGCTCAATGTATGAGGAGCAAAAAGAGGTTGAAAGGCGATGAGTTTTGAAGAGGATTTGAAGCTTTTCCCATTTGCGTCAATGTTAAATTTTTTTGGAAAAAGCTGAATTTCTGAAAAAGTTGAAAAGTTGAAAAGTTGAAAAGAAGGAGGCTGAAAGAGCTGAACGAGCTGAACATTTTAATATTTGAATGGCTTGAAAAGCTGAAGGTATGCTGAAGTTATAGCAGAATGAAATTTGAAAAAATCCCCATAAGGATGAACTGGAAAAATTTTGCGGAAAAAGCTTAATATTTCGAAAAGTATAAAAGTTAGAAATGAGAAAAATACAAGCAGTAATGTCCTTAAAAAGCTGCACGTTTTGATATTGGAATGGTTTCAATAGCTCAAGATTTGAAGGAGAAGAAACGTGCCGAAAAACGTACGGAAGCAGGAATAATAAAAAGAAAAAAAATAAATTCCAGAAGAACAATAGTGTGAATGCCTTCAGCATTCACACTAAAAAGAAAAAAAAAAATTCCAGAAGAACAATAGTGTGAATGCCTTCAGCATTCACACTAATAACTAGAAAAATTGTATTTCCTGCGAAAATACAGTGTGAAGGCTGAAAGAGTTTAAAAAGTTGAACATTTTAATTGCTGAACATGAAGTTTAAATGTTTGAAGGAGTTGAAAAGGCAGAAAGATGAATATCTGAAAAGGCTAAAAAGCTGTAGACTAAGAGGGCTGAAAGAGGTTAAAAGGTGAAAAAAGACTGAAGAGGCAGAAAAGTTGTAGAGTAAGAGGGTTGAAAGAGCTTGCAAAGGTGAAAAAAGACTGAAAAAGCCGAAATGTTGTAGAGTAAGGTGAAGAGTTGAAGGCAGAAAGATGAACATCTGAAAAGGCTAAAAAGCTGTAGAGTAACAGGGTTGAAAGTGCTTAAAAAGGTGAAAAAAGACTGAAAAGGTGGAAAGTTAAAGATAGAAAGAGCTTAAAAAGGTGAAAAAAGACTGAAAATTTCTAGAGTAAGAGGGCAGAAAGAGCTTAAAAAGGTGAAAAAAGACTGAAGAGGTGGAAAGTTAAAGGCTAAAAGAGCTTAAAAAGGTGAAAAAAGACTGAGAAGGCCAAAAACTTGTAGAGTAAGAGGACAGAAAGAGCTTAAAAATGTGAAAAAAAGACTAAAGAGGTGGAAAGTTAGAGCCGTTTTCCCATTCATTCCCCATAAGAATGAATGAACGGAATGAAATTTGAAAAAATCCCCATAAGGATGAATGGACAAAATTTTGCAGAAAAAGCTGAATATTTCCAAAAGTATAAAAGGTATAAAAGGTAAAAAACCCTAACCCTAACCCTATAGAAAAATAGACACCATCATGTCCTAAAAAAGCTTAACATTTTGATATTTGAATGGTTTCAATCGCTCAAGATTTGTAGGAGGAGATAGGTGCCAAAAAGTGTACGGAATCCTGAATAATAATAAACGAGAAGAACAATAGTGTGAATGCTGTGTCAGCATTCACACTAATAAACTTCGGAATAACAATAGTGTGAATGCTGAGTCAGCATTCACACTAATAAATTCCAGAAGAACAATAGTGTGAATGCCTTCAGCATTCACACTAATTAAATTCCAGAAGAACAATAGTGTGAATGCTGACTCAGCATTCACACTAATATAAACTTTGTAAATTAACTTTTTATGGTAGACACATTTCCTAGTTATACAGGGCTTCCTGTGTGTTTCTGATACCAGGGGATTGATGACCAGTGTTGTGTGGAAGAGACTGTATGTTACAGAGCATTTTTGTTTTCTTTTGACTTGTACAGGGACACAACCACCATACAGCTACCATTAAAAGAGCAACCAGTAGCAGTTTTTGGTTCGGGCCCTTTCTTCCATCAACACAGCAACAGAACACAACGCAGATCACACAGAGGTCACACACATCTGTTACACAAGACATTCCCCGACGTAAGATGAGATAAGATCGAACTTTATTAATCCAGAAGGAGATGGTTGTGCCACAGACTGCCACAAACACTTACAGTAAAATAGAAAAAACAGTAACAGTATGAATCTTGGTTCTGTGCATGACAACCCTCCATTTAATTAAATTTTTAATTCTAGTAATTTTCTTTGGTGTAGCTTTTTTTTTAATGAAGTCACAGCTGTAATCTTATCCCTTCGGATCACCTTTGCCTAGGGTTACGTACTGAACTCGGTACTACAACCCGGTACTGGGCAATTACTTTGGTAATACCGAGTACCAGTTCACATTAATCATTTGGTGTCAAATTTTGGTATCTGAGAACGCGTCTTTACTGTAACTTTATAGAAAGAAAGACAGAGTGAAATTCCCCCCTCCAAAACTGCATCTAAAATTCATTACCAGCATGCTGTTTACTTGACTAAAACAGTATGCATTTTAGTATGAAACCATTAGTATGTGAACTGCAAACTAGCTTTGTTGAAATATTACCATAGACATTATTTGATACCTGAAACTTGACATAGCAGGCACTTAGCCCGCTGGCTCAATGCTAACACATAATGGGAATTCCCATTAACATGCTTACGGAAGTTAAAAATTGCAAACGCACTTAAAGTATATTTACAAATGGTACGTTTTAATTGACATACTTGGTGTGCTTGTATTTACAGACATGTACAATATTTTATTTGCTCTGGAAACTAAATTATAACAGCTGACTTAACATTGCTAGCTAACTGCTGTAGCTTCAACACTGACAAGCTACAGCAAGCTCAAGGAGCGAAAACGAAAACTCCAAAATTTCCAATCAGTAAGTAAGTACAGCCACCACTGGTGGAGACATTGTGTGCCAGGAGACGGCAGCACATATACATCTGAAAGCTGCAGTCTGGAGTTTTGAGAAAAAAGTGGACTTAGTCAGAATATTTGAATGATACAGCTCCCAGGTCCTTCCTTCTTCCTCTGCTGCAGCCTGCCTTTAAAGCCCCGCCCACAGAGGAGCCTGCTGTGCACGAGCACGTTTGTAACCACAGTAACAGAGGACGCCAGATAACCAAGATGGAGCATTCACAGGTATGAAGTTTATTTTGCAACAAATAATTTAAACTTTTTTGATGAAAGTAACATTACTGTGACAGTAATGTTAGAGCTAGTAAGCTCACATAGGTTTTGTATGTAAGGGTGCGTTCGTTACTTTGGCACTTTGAAAACCGTTTGCAAATTGGGAATATTTCTAGAATTGCCGTTTGGTTTTTCAGTGTCAAACCCTAAGAGCGTTTAGACTGCCAGGTTGAATTTAGCTTCACTCTAAGAAGTGTTAACTATGTAGGTAACATTTGCTAACACATTGTTTTAGCTACATGGAAGCAGAAAATCTGTAGAAAATCTGACATTGTTTATTGTGTTTTATTGTTAGTTCTGAAACGGATTCAATGGGCTCAGGCGAAGAATACAGAATACAAGCCGACATCACCTAATTCCCTGCCTCCTCATCGTGACCTGGTCCCTTTCTCCCCTTCTCCCTGCACTTCGCTAGTTAAAAGACACCATGTGATACGCAATAAACATGTTGCCTGCGGGAAGAGACTGCTTTCACAACTCACGAGGGGAACCACCGGACTCCCTTCAATTACCTATTATATTATAACTATGGCTTGCAAACAAAAGCACATCTGTGGACTTAATATTCCTTCACCCAACGTCCTGTCCGAGAACAAGAGCCATGTGTTAGGATACCCTCCAGCCTTGGACGGTCCCATGTTACCGTGAAATCAATAGTCATAAAAGAGAACCGTAAACATCTCCATACTATGCAGAGAAGTGGAGAGAGTCCTGATCTTTTTCCTAATCCAATAAAGATGCCAAGACGTAGCCTTATCCTTTCTTTAACAATATATTCTTCCACAGCAGGACCAGATCTACATTTTGATACGTAACTTATCTTCCTGATGTAATCCTAACCCAAGTTACTAATTTTTGATTTCACCATCTGAGTGTCTGATGTAGCCACAGTGCCATCTCCTGGTAAGTTTTGGTATAGTTCCCAGAGGACTTTCATAAGTAATGTAATCCACAATTTATGTTTATCTATACTTTCTTTTACCTCCAACATATGTTTTGAAGTATAAGTCAGCACTATTTGAAACAGGTTCGAGCCATCAACGCTGGCGGAGGTTATGTATCTGTGTGTTGCATGTATTATAACTGATAATTCCTTTTGCCTATTAAGCAATTTCGTTTATTTCATTTTGATCATGTAACCAAATGTTTTATGTGAAAACTCATGGTGGATTTAGGTGAACAGTCAAGCGCGATCTTGAAACTTTCAGAAGGATAGTTTTATTCAGCAATAAGTAATAAGTCCGTGATTTGATCAGTGAACATATGGCCTGGAGGGAACAACGTGACCGAGCCTCCTCGGAGCCGCCCTCTCCTAAGCCTTAAAAAGAGAAACATCGTGTCCCATCACACTCTTATTCTCTTGCTGTTACATTCTTAAGCCCCCCACACACCGCCTAGACGTCCAACTGCACTCTCTGACCACTCTGTTGCCTCTCGTCTGACCCGTTTGGCACAAAAGTTGCACTGAAACACACCACTTCGACGTGTTGCCTACTCCACAGCAGCGTGTACGTTCTGCGCTTGCGCGAGATGCAATAAGCAGCTGGCGCTTGTGTTGTGAGTTGTAAACGAGAGGCTTAAGGACGCAACTCTCTTTACTCTCTTTCGCTCAAAACGAAACTTAACTATTTCAGATAAAAACAGCCGCATACTAAACATGCAGCGAGGCATTACCAAACGAACACAGATTATTTCGTCCTGAACGGACATAATAACAGCCAGTCTCGTGCCAGTACTGCAAAGCATGAAAACGAGGAATGACGGAACGGAGTCCATAGAAAAACAAAGCGCACACAGTATTCTGCCCTCCCACACACCGCGCTGATTCGCTAGCACACCGCCAATCAGACCGGCCATTCAGCTGGCACACAGCCAATCAGAAAATCCAATGGTTCAGACGTCCGACAGCCCTCCTCCTCAGACTTCGCATGCTGAGTCGGAGCAGACAGCGTCCGAACAGCTCCGAAAGCTTCGGACGCAGCAGAACACACGGAACAGAAATGTTCCCGACCTCGTCTGAGTCTCTCCAAACGCTTCAGACGTCCAACGGTTGGGCCGGTGTGTGGGGGCCTTTACACTCTTGCTGTTATTTTCTTGCTTTCTTTTACTCGCTTTGGTTCTTGCATTTTTACTTTCCTCCGCACTTTTTTTTATATTTTACTCATACACGTTATTGCTTTTTCGCTCTCGCATGTTATAGGAGTCTTTACTTTGTTTAACGCCGCGTAACTCTTTTATTTTTCAACATTGAGTTTTGTACTTTGCTTATTTTTGAGGCTCCAAGACTTTGTAATCTCCGGAGATTTAAACTACTTATATGGCTTTCCTTCAAGTGACGTGCCGTTATTTTGAGAATAAGCAAGGACGAAATTAATTCAGTTTTCCTTTTTATACTGTTAAAGTATCGTGTTAAACTCAGTAGAAGCCATTTTTGTTTATTTCCGTAACTAGTAACTAAGGACGTCACGCCCGGCCAGCGTTGTATCCTCCAGTTCTTTTTGATGAGAAGTTAAATCCGTTAAGGAGTCGAAGTTGAATCATCACCACTCCAAAGAGACTCTGATTTAAGACGCTGTGCATACATCAAAATCCGGTACAGAAACTGAACTGTGCAAGAAACCGGGACAGCCTCTCCAGCTGACTAAAGAAGTCGACATCCAGCCAAGCCCGGATGCCCGCTGCGCACTCAAACGGAAATCCTGTTGGGCCGGTGAATTACGTCATCGGGGAAGCCGCTGCGTCACCAGCCTGCGACCAAACAGCTGCCGCAGTGCCACAGGACCAGAGGGACGCTCTGTGGACCTTCTGCTACAAACCAGTAGGCTGAAATCTCTGCACACAGCTGGAGTCACAAAGATCAGAGTTGGTGTCTATAAAGCTTCGACTTCCACCTTATAAACTCAAGGAAATTTCGCATAGCGTCCCGTTAGAATAGATAGATTACTCCCGTGATTTTATGAAGTAACGGATCGTTACACTGAAATCCACCATCGGTTAGAAATCAGCTGTTCGACTTTCGGGAACATTGCGGAGAGTGTAGACGTGTAGTTAATGAGCTCTCCCAAGTCGGTTTAAAAAATCCACATTCAAATGTAACTCGACAGATGAAAGTAAGGCATGAGTGGAGGAAACAAACGAGGAAGCCGGAAAAACATTGAAAAGCCAAACAAAGCGGAAAAACAACTCGTAATGGAAGAAATCTCCGAGAGCATTGCTAGTGCTACTAGAGCTGCTAGCGCTGCCAAAGCTAACATTAGCTAACACGAAGAAGGTGCAGCGAAGAATACCGACGGCCAAGGCCAGGCAGAGACCCTCCGGGCTGGACTCGCCACAATCAGTAACGACATAAGAGAGCTTAAACAAGAGCTACAACAAGAGCTAATTACACTTAAAGTCAAACTAAAACAAGAGGTGAAGGAAGAAATCAGTAGCCTCCGACAGGAAATTGACCGTAAGCTAAGTGAGGCCAGCAGCGATCTACAGGCACAAAAGACGGACATCGCCGAGGCCCAGACACACATAGCCGAGCTGGAAGAGTAGAAGGTGGACGCGAAGGATGTACTGGCTGAGATGTGGCAGCAGGCAGACCGGCTGAGAGAGAAAGTGACGGATCTTGAAGGGAGGTCAAGGAGAAACAATATCCGAATTTTTGGTATACCGGAGGGCACGGAGGGCAACTCCGCTGCCAAATATCTGGAACAATTGCTAAAAACCGAATTTGAACTGCCTGAAGGGACCAATCTTCAGATTCCAAGAGCGCACAGAGCCCTCGCCCCAAAACCGGGACCGAGTGCCGTTCCCAGGTCAATCATGGCTAACTTTCTGCAGTTCGAGGTGAAAGAAATTGTTTTTATGAAGTCATGGCAGAAGAAAATGCAGGTGGGCGGAAAACCAGTTTTCTTTGACCATGACTACCCCACTGAAATCGTCCAGAAACGAAAGACCTATGTGGGCATCAAGAAAGTGCTAAAGGAAAAAGGAATCCGTTTCCAGACACCGCTGACAAAAATACGGATTCACTGGAACAACGGTGTGAGGACGTATGGGAGCGCCAGAGAAGCGGCACGAGACATGGAGGAAAGAGGCTACACCGTGGACATGCCAGGTGAGGACACCGAACCTGCGGCGGGCGGGAGGACCAACGAGAGCCGGAGTGGCAGCGAGTGACGGGGCAAAGTCGGAGCCAGGATACAGCGCACCGAGCGAGACAAAAACTACAAGACTTTCAATGGAAATCTTAAAGAGGCTTTGATGGGTGGAAAATTGACCTGAGACAATACAGGTATGGACAATGACAAATAACATGATCTGACAGAGGAAAAGAGATGATGAAAGATCTGAAAAGCAGCAATCATTATCTGTAGATTATTGAACGGGACCTTGTCCATATATTGGATTTAAACGACTGAGTCAGCAAAATAGATCCACAGTGGGATTATCTGATCAGGCTTCCTTATTTTTATTTATATGTATTTTTATTTTCATATTTATTTTTATTAAAGACTAAAAGAACCGACTGGGAGTGGTCAGGTTACTTGAGTTGGACTTATCTAGACGCTATGGAGCACCGAGAGCCGGGCTCAGTTTTAGGTCTAGGAAGGGGCCCTTTCTTTGAGATGAGGATTTCCCCTTCACCCACCAACGGGGATTTGGGGAGGAAGGAGCGATCCCCCCACCTTTTGAAGTTGTTTTTCCGGATTTCTAATATGTTACCAATTGTTGTTGTTGAGTGTGTTGTTCAGAACTGTTTGGGAGTGTACTTTCTGGGAGTAGTAATATATAATGTCGTCTAACAATGTCAAAATAATGTTGCTGAACGTAAACGGTCTGAACATAGCAAAGAAAAAAGAGAGGGTCATGACAAAATTGAAGAAGGAAAAAGCACAAATCATATTTTTACAGGAGACTCATTTAACACAGACAGCACGATAAGCTTAAAAGATATGGCTACAGGAATCTATATTATAGTTCATACAAAGGGGGATGCAGAAGAGGGGTTGTAACTTTAATATCAAACATGATTCAATTTGACTGTTAGAAAGAGCTCAAAGATAGGGAAGGGAGATATATTATAGTAAAGGGTAGATTAGAAAACAAACCAGTAACATTGATAAATATATATGCACCCCCTGAGAGCGATAAAAAATTCTTTAAATCCTTGTTTGATGTAATAGCTGCTGAAGCAGAGGGAATCTTAATAAGTGGAGGGGATTTAAATGTTATTGTGAATCATAATATGGATACAACAAGCCTCAAAAGGAATAAAGGGCAGTTAACGAGATTTATAAACATATCATTGGAGGAGATGGGAATGGTAGACGTATGGAGAAACCTTCATCCTCTGCTTAAGGATTATACACATTATTCAGCTGCACATAAAGTCCATTCACAGATAGATTACTTCCTGATGTATCAGAGTGATAGCTTCAGAGTGAAGGAATGTGAGATCGGGGCTGCAGATGTGTCAGACCATAACCCTCTCTACCTGAAAATTAATATAAACAGGAAAAGACACACAGTATGGAGACTCAATGTAGGAATTTTGAACAATGAACAAAGAAAAGACAAAGTAAAAGCAGAAATAAAAAGATATATCAAGGAAAATAACAATGGAGAGGTGGACCCGACAATATTGTGGGATGCCATGAAGGCTGTCATTAGGGGAAAACTGATAGCTGAAACAGCACATGTGAAAAGAGTTAAATTAGAGGCATATAAAAAGTATACAGATAATCTGAGGGAATTGGAACTGGAATATGAGAATACAAAGGATACAAAAACTTAACAGATCAAGACACTGAAAACAAAGATAAATGACCTGTTATTGGAAGAAGTTGAAAAAAGGAATACGTTTCTGAAACAGAACTACTATGAAACAGGCTCGAAGGCCACTAAACTGCTAGCAAAAAGAATACGAAAACAACAAGTGTTAAGCAACTGTGACGAAGAGCACATCGTCACCGGCTTTGCACGCATGGCACCATGCACTTTAGACTGAGTGACTATAGAAGCACTTTAATAATTGCACAGACACTTTAAGAGCAGCAGCACTTTATTGGAGACTTGCACGATACATTTTAACACATTGCTTTTTGTACATTTGTATTGATATGTTTATTATATGTATTGAATGTTAGTCACCAGGTTGGTGGTCCTTTGTTGGGTCCTGGTTTTGCTGGTGGATGCTGTTTGGGCCACGCAGCTCAACCTAGAGCAGAGGGACAGGGGGTTAAATATGCATATGAAATATGTTAATTGCGTAATCAAGAAGCTAAGCTAGGAATGAGTATTGTGTTGCTCCATGAGTGTGTGCAGTTAATAAATCAACAGTGTTGTGTACTCACCAGTCTTTTGTCTTCAGGGTGTGCAGGCAAAAGGCTTCCCCAGGAAATGGATGCCGCTTATATAGGTCCGGGTGCAACCAAGTATAAATGGGGTGGGGATGGTAAATGTGTGTATGTATTTTAGTAGAGGTAATATGAAGTGTATTTGTGTATATTCTCTGTTAGGGGATGTAGATTAGGATTTATATAGGTCACAGATGATGTGGTGTAGATACAGAGATAAAAAAACAATGGTGGGTTAGACAAGTTTTAGGCAGTGGATCCCTGTGAGTGGATTCTTCCAGGGTAATTGGTTGACACCCTATAAATAGGTGCCATTTTGGCAACCTGGGGTTTTTTTTTTGTGATACTGATGTGCGGAGGCTGCTTGCCGAAAGGTATGAATAAAAAGAACTTCCTTGGTGACCCACCTCAAACCTTGCCTGTGGATCATTTTCTGCTGTATCATCTAGCCGTGATTGTGGTCATTCTCACAGCAACATATGTAAAATCAGAGACCCAAATACAAGTGAGTTAACCCACAACCCAGAGGAGATATAGAAAATCTTTCAGAGATACTATGAGGAACTATATACACAGCCTGACTCAGCGGATGAAGAGGAAATGAGAGGCTAACAGCTGATATTACAATGGAAGAGGTAAATGATGCAATAAGTGCATTAAAAAACAATAAGTCTCCGGGCAGCGATGGCTACCCCATAGAGTGGTACCAGTGTTCAAGGATGAGCTCACACCATTACTCTTGGTTTCGTTTAATTGGACACTCCAAAACAACAAAATACCTCCATCCTGGACTGAAGCAATCATTACGGTCATCCATAAACAAGGAAGAGACAAGGAGCACTGTGGGAATTACAGGCCAATTTCGTTGCTCAATGTGGATTATAAAATATACACTACAATTATCTCCAAATGATTGAATACTTTCATAACAGAAATTATCGAGGAAGATCAAACAGGATTTATAAGCAGAAGGCAAGCACAGGACAATATCAGAAGAACTCTGCATATCGTAGATGAAGCGCAACAGAAAAAACAAAGTATTATATTAATAAGTATCAACGCAGAGAAGGCGTTCGATTGTGTGAATTGGAGATTTTTATATCAAGTGCTACAAAGATTTGGATTTAACAGGAAATCAATACAATGCATAAAGACTCTATATCAACAGCCCACCGCCAAAATTAAAATAAACGGAAGTTTGACTGACAAAATTAATTTGCAAAGGTCTACCAGACAGGGTTGTTGCCTATCACCCACTTTGTTCGCTCGTTTCGTAGAACCGTTGGCACAAGCAGTCCGTCAGAACGAAGAACTGGAGGGAGTAATGGTGAATGGAACAGAACACAAAATAGGACTTTTTGCGGATGATGTCATAACCTTTTTAGAAAAACCGAACAAGTCACTCCCTATACTGATGAAACTTTTAGAAAAGTACAGATACCTCTCAGGATATAAAGTAAATATTTCGAAAACACAGATGCTATCACTTAACTACATTCCATCGGAAGAGATCCAGGAGTCATATCACCTTAGTTGGAACCTAAGAAAAATAAAATATCTGGGAGTCTCCATCTCTAAAGGACTACCTAAACTATATAAAGAAAACTATGATAAAATAAGCCAAGAGATACAAAAAGACATTGGAAGATGGGCCACTCTGCCGCTAGATTTTAACTCGAGAATTGAAACAATCAAAATGAATTTGCTACCTAGGCTCCTTTATTTATTTCACTCTTTACCAGTGGAGGTTCCTCAAACCCAGTTTGTGACCTGGAACAGAATGCTATCACGGTTTATCTGGGCAGGTAAAAAACCTAGAATTAGATTTGAAACTCTCCAGCTGCCAAAAGATAGAAGGGGAATGGGTCTGCCAAGTCTGAAAGAATGCTACTTTGCAGCCCAGCTGAGATATCTACTCTACTGGTGTAAACCAGGCTACACAGCAAAGTGGAAAGAAATGGAGAAAGAGTTTGGAGGATACCCAATCCAGAGTTTGATTGGAGATAAAGAAGCATACAGTAAAATTAAAAATAAAATTGATTCAATTACATTGTTCACTCTTGAATTATGGCATAAAATTATTAAAACATATGGGATGAATAAGGACATACATTTGTTAAAGTGGGTTGCATCTGACAGCAATTTTAAGCCTGCCAGATACGACAAGGGGTTCAAACAATGGGAAATTAAGGGAATTACAGCTTGGTGCATGTTAGAGAAAGATGGAGGGCTGGAGAGTTTTCAGAACATGAGAGACAAATATCTTCTGAGTAAACATGAATTCTATAGGTACATACAACTAAGAGATTATTACAGGAAAGAAATCAAGATGGACCCCTCCACAGAAGTGAATGGTGTGATACAAACAATAATTAGTATTTACAAGTACACCAAAATTAAAATGATATCAACACTGTACCAAAAATTGACATTAAACAAGAATACAACTAACTATATGAAAGAAAAGTGGGAGTCAGAGTTAAATATAGAAATTTCGGACAAAGATTGGTTAAATATGTGGAAAATGCATCAAACATCCACCAATTCGCGGATGTGGAGGGAGTTCTCTTGGAAAAAATTGGTCAGATTCTTCATCACGCCCAAGGTCAAGAGTAATTATTTGAGTGTGAATCTACCATGCTGGAGAGAATGTGGTGCATTAAGCTCTGACCATTCACATGTATTTTGGGAATGTGATAAGGTACAATTGTTTTGGAAGACGGTTCATAAAACCTTGCAAGAGGTGTTGAGATATAAGATTCCTTTGTGTTGTAAGGTACTCTATTTGTGTAATTTCACCGAGGAAAATGTCCATGCAGGGGATAGATACCTGGTAAAAATACTGTTAATAGCTGGTAAAAAAGCTACCACAAGAAAATGGGGTAGAGCGGAGCTTCCCACCCAGGAAAATTGGATGGAGATAATAGAAGAAATCTATGTGATGGAAAAATTAACACATCGCCTAAGATTACAAGAAACGCAACTGGAGGGCAAATGGCTGAAATGGACATTCTTCAGGGCCAGGATCAGCGACAAAGACTATTGAAAGTACATCAGATACAGAGGACGAAATTGAGAGAACCAATGACCAAAGGGAAGGAATGCAACTCCCAACAGGACTGTCTTGTGTCTTTTTATTTATTTATTTTTTTTGCTTTTTAGTGTGGCTTTGTTTTTTTTTCTGTATTGTCAGATGAGAGGTGTATGTATACAAAATTTGAAAAATCAATAAAAATTAAAGTGAAAAAAAAAGAAATCAGCTGTTCAATAATTCACTCCCACAATCTTCACATTTTCTGTTATTTGTTGTTACCCATTTGCATTATTATCCCATATTATTCACCCTGCTTTATTTAGTTAATAAATATATATAATCTTATGTCGTTATCAGTGCACGTTTAATTTGATGTGGGAAATCGATGGGATCGTGGAAAGAATTCACTACTTCAGAATAGGAGATCAAATATACATTTGAAAGTTAACAGACTGATTAAATTGATTCCAACTGTTCAAGCCAGACTTGTAGGATTGGGTTCTGAATAACATCCTTCCCGTTACTCAGAAATAAATCAATAGAAAGGTGGTGCCCCGTCTAAAGTGTTCTTATTATCAAGATATTGTCTCCTATTAGTTAATCGCAGAGCTAAAACCAAAATAAAAACTTAAATAACACATACGTTTACACCATAGACTGTATGGTTTACACATAACATAATTCTATGCATTTTGTGCAGTTAAATGTTTATCATAACGGTAAAATTGATTAGTTAATTGTCTCGCCACGACTTTACTCACAAGTTAGTTAGAAGCCTATAATAATCAATAAGTTATAATGTTAACATTTCATGGATTTAGCTTCAATATCAACGTTATGAATACAAATGTGAATATTATGTTTGTGTGGTGGTGGTGGTGGTAGGGGGCTTCACTCACACACACACACACACACACACAATAGGACTGAATAACTAAGATTAAATAAACTGAATTCTCAAATTAAATAGAGAATTAATAAAACAGTCACAACAAATGTCATACTTACTATCACATTAGTATATGGCAAATATGATTTTTATTAATTAATCGATTTACAATTAATTATAAATATATTAGTTATAAATATATTAATATTAATTGTAAATATTAATATTACGGTTTTGAACGTGAATACAATGTTTGTGTGTGTGTATTTATGTGAGGGGCTGCTCACACATATCATTCACGCTAACTGAAAAATCATAAGGCCAGCACTGTAAATCATTGGTGGTGATACAGTGTAAGGAATGTATTGCCCAGATATTATACAGGATCTTGTTTGCAAGAAGCTGGCATGCTCTCCCTGTCTTTCCTATTTATGGCAGAGCCTGCCCACCAGAGGATGCCTTCATTAAACACAGTACAGACTACCCACACATTGTTTGCTCAAAAGCATAGTAGAGAAGCTTAGCTAAAAGACATCAGTCCTGCTGGCCATTTCCTCACCCACCAGGGATCTTCAGGGATGAGAGGGGCATCATGAGCAACACAGTGGCCCCATACAAGTGTGACTGCAACAGAACGGGGAGTTCCTGGGTCTGGAGATGGGTTCATTTTCATGTGTAACTATTAAATTACTGCAATAATTAGACTTTCCTATTGTCAGATTGTCAGTATTCTATTAATTCTAATTTATTTCTGGAATACAGTTAAACACAACATTACACTATCATGCTGGCAACATTAATAACTTGACTTGGACGTTTTTGTGGCAAACATTTTATTGTGTTTGATTGCCAAATATTCCAAAGTAGAAAAACAAACATCCATCTCACTTCTCGTCACATGTTGCTGTCCCCATGTCTTGCGCTGCAAACGCACTGGAACACTCAATCCTCTGGAAGTTTTTCTGACGGCATATAGGCCCTTACTTTGGGCAACGAATGTACTTTGTAAGTGAGAGTGTGATGTTGTGTCTTTTACTTGGCCATGTTTTCTTTGCATATGTAAAAACAAATTCCTCTTGTACAAAACCACTGGGCAGTGCAGGCACCTCACATGGGTTGGTGGCACATCCCCAGTTACTTCTTCCTTTGGAGAAATGGGATCCTCTGAGGTTGCAGCTGGGGTTGACTGAGATAGATCTGGAGTCTTCGGGGATGCTGTTTGTGTGTAGGAATGGGAATTAATTTTGACGGCTGACACAGAAGGTGGGAGTGTGTATCAATGTTCCACACTCATTGATGATATGGGTCTCTGGTGAGGGCGGTTGAGAAGGTGGAGCCGAGGTGAGTTGGGCCATATCACATTTATTTTTGCACTGTATAAGATGGAGCATAATGGTGTCTTTCCGGATTATTGTAGTTCCACAAAATGGACAGTGAAAATGGCCTCCATCTATGCAGGGCAGTTTCCATGGCAACCCGGATGCGAGAGGACGCTGGCGTGAGTATCGCCGCTCCTCGATCCGTGACAATACAGCTTTTTTCTGCTAAAAGAAGAAAGCCAAGTTGTTTTTGCAAGTTCTGAGGCTGTGTTACTACCTCTGAAGCCTGCACACTTGAAGAACTGGCTCCATGCACTCATCTTTCTCCGCTCATCAGCTGTTAGCCCCGTTGGTCCGCTGTTAGCCTCACCAATCAGCAGTTAGCATAGCAACGCTAACTTTTAAGCAGACATACTCGATGCTCTGCGGGATGTCCATCATTGCTGTGCTGGTCCTCCATCCGCCATGGCCTCTGGGTTGTTCACTGCCTGGCTCCGTTCTCGCTCTCCTCTGCTGCTGTGGTCTCCCCCAGCTCGCGGTGATGTTGGATGGTCGATGCTCCGCCGTTGCTGGTGGGGTCTTCAAGTGTTCAGATCGGGAGCTCCTGGACTTCTGCTGTTGCTTCGCCCCGGGCTCTGTCACTGGGACTGGATCTCTGGGTCTCCTGCGTCGCCCCCGCTGTGTGCATGGGACCTCCAGACGCAAGTCCGCTTCTGGACGGAGGGTGCTGTTCCCTGCGGTGCTGGTGGCGGTGTTGACAGTGGTGCGGCTGTTCCCTCCGTGCTGACTGACGGGCGCTCCATTTATTCTTATATCTTTGCTTTGTTTGTTTTCATATATGTTTATTCCACTTTGTCAATTGTCCTTGGGTACCCTGAAAGGCGCTATATAAATTAAATCTATTATTACAATATGACCTTAGACATGCAAAAACACAAGTATCATTCAAAATTACATGTAAAGGCATATGATCTCAAAAAGATACTTGATGAACATACTGCTAGGTTTAACACTAATGAACACCATAAAATCAGACATGGACTCAGAGTGTTTTGTCTTTCTTGGCAAAGGGGAAGTACGGATGTCAGCCCTGTGAGTCTGACCAGCAGTCTTCCAAAGATACCTTCCCCTTGCACATCCTTTTATTCAAAAGCAGTGGCCGTGATCGTAATATGATTGGTTAACACAGAATACAGATAACAACATTGTTGTCGTGCGGATGAGCAGATATATGTGTCTTGTGGTTAGCCTCGACCTTCTGTAACATTCCACAGACTTTAAGCAAAGCAGGGTAATGAATTGTAGCATGTGCAAAACTGATAATATTCATGTATTTCATACTTCCAACATTTCCCTCCTGTTTATCATTTTGAACATGCTTTATCGTCAGATATTTACCTCCTGTTTATCACACTTTCAGTAAAATCATCATCATGCTTGTTTAAATGACACTTTCATTTTACAATTACACAGCAGTGCAATCCTCGTCCTTATCAGCCTGAGCCAGTGGGTGATATTGTGGCTCACGTTCTTGCATTAACATTTGCATTTGCACAAAGCTTCTAGCAATCATTTTTTCAGACATAGATCGGAGACATGGGAGAATGCATGATGCAAATAGACAAAACAGCAGTAAGATCATCAAGAGAGGGGTTAATGCTTTCAACAGTATCTGCCACCAGTTTCCAGAGAAGAATCCTGTAAACCAGTCCATGGTTGGTGTGGTTCCGGGAGTGTTAGCTAGTACATACTGTTGGAGGTCAGTGAGGTTTTGTAATGCTCGTTGTATGTCTCCTCCATCACTGAATCCATCTGGTATGTAGGTGCAGCAGGTGTCTCCTATGACTGCACACACTCCTCCTTGAGAGGCTGTTAGCAGGTCCAACACTATCTGATTTTGCATCACCATGTCCCGTATCGTCTTCTTCTCCTTTCCCGTTTTCGTATTTGTACAGTTTGCTCTCGTAACTCCTATTAGAGTAGGGCTCGTTGGTTTCTTCACTGGGTTTGAGACACTCTGCTTCTATATAGCAGAGCCCCTTTGAAGCCCAGGCTTCCCCACTACTCTGGTGAGTCAGGGAGCGGCTGTAACTTACAGTGGCTGAGATGGATCCAAGTGGTTCTTTCTGCTATCTTGACTGCAGTAGGCGTTGTCAGTAGCACTTGATATGGTCCCTTCCACCGTGGACTGGACCAGCACTTCCTCTTTATGACTTTTATGAACACCCAATCGCCTGGTTTCACCTTCTGGGCATCCTGTGGGAGGGGAGAAGAATCAGAGGGCAGTAACTTTGCATTTGACACTTGTTTTTCTTTAAACATTCTTGTCATGTGTTCTGCCAATGTTGTTTCTTCGTCAGCTTTCTCTACATCTGGTGAGAAAGCAGGTAGTTGGAATGCTCTACCGTTTATGATTTCAAAGGGTGTCAGTCCTTTATCTGTTGGTGTTATGCGCATGTATAACTTCACTAAGTCTAGGCATTCTGGCCAAGGACGTTTAGTTTCTTCCATGCACTTTCTTAGACGCAATTTCACTGTACCATTGTCACTATACAACACTTCTGGAATACCATGTTGTGGCACTATGGCACTGTTTATTAGGTCTACCAGCCCTCCTGTTGAGACATGGCAAAGCCCATGGCTCAATATTGCTGCAGCTTTAAAGGTCCCATATTATGGTAATTTCTGCTTCTTGATATGGTTCCTTGAAGTCTAAATGGAATGTTAGTAACATGCTTTGGTCGAAATACACTGAAGGATTGAGCACAGCAGGGTTCTTGAAACACCAGTTTCACAGCCCTGCTCCAGGCTACCGGTTTCAGTGCCTTTCCCTTTAAATGCTAATGAGCTACTGCGCGCCGCCCACCGTGCCGCCCACCTCCTCCTGCCTGCGGAAGACGTGAGGATGGCATCATGTGACCATGGCAACGGCGGAGTTTCTGGTAGTAATGGCTGCCGGACAACAGACTGCGGTCCGACCCAGAACAAGAGGCTCCAGAAGAAAGTAAGCAGCCAAGAATGAACATTGATGTTTCTCAGTGGTCAGTAGTTAAGTTTGTTACCTCGACATTACTTTTATGTTACTGCAGACTAACGAAAGTTTTACAAGCTTACTGGCCGTCTGCCCCGCGTTGTTTCAAATAACAGCCCCCTTCTCCTGCCTCGAGTGTTTACATCATGAAGCTTAGCTAAACTTCGGCTAGTGTTTACTTGTGTTCAGTTGCAGTAACGCGGATGCAATTTAGCAACAGCCATTAAAGACACAAGCGTAACCCCATATTATTATTTACATTTATGTAGCCAGGTAAGTTGATTGAGAACCTCTTATTTGTAGTGACGACCTGTAATTAGCTACTGCCAGCATTGTCAAGTTTTCAATAACACAGTTGCCTCCTATCACCTCTCTACCGTCAGAATTGTTTTTTCTTTTGTTTTTTTACCAGTTACAACGGTTTATAAACTTCAGATATATTACCAAAGAAACAATGCGACGTGATTAGCGATTATAGTTTCCAATGGATAATACAAATTCTGCATAAAAGTAGGTGTTCCTGTGGCAATTGTGTACAAATTCCTACATAACCTGAGAATATCTGCTGTATGGAAATACCACAATGAAGTGTGAACACTGGGCAAACATGGTTGTCATTTTGCTGTCATTTTTTCTCTAATCTATTGTCACTCACTTACCTTTCATAATTTCTAGGTTACACGAAGACTACAGCAGCATCCTGATACACCATCATGCATGGTGGACCCTCCTGGCCTGGAACCTGTCTGCCTGAATGTATCTGCACTGCAGCATGCACTGAACATTTATCGGACAGTCTATGGACCCTTGCGTCTGAGGGGAATAGTGCAGTCAGCTTTTAGTCACATAAATACTATTTATTTATTGCAAAAGTGTTATGATGAAAAGTACATAACTGATTCCTCTATCTTACATTGCTTATAGTTTATCTTTTACTTATTACCATGAAAATTACATATCAAACAATGAAAACACAGAACAGTTAGGAAAGATGTTTTATTGTAAGAAACATTTGTAAACATGTGTTGACATGAATGAAATAATAACAAGAAGAAAATATAAAGTGAAACAGTTTGACTTTATATATCAACTTCAATATCAATATGAAAATGATAACAAAGAAAGTATCTAGTTGCCATGGGTGTAAACATTCAGTGCTGACTTTATATTGAATTGTGTTCAGCCAATATAGCCTACATAAGCTTTGTAAGCTGGTGCTGGTGCTCTCTGGGGAGGAGAGTGAGAGTTGTGCTGCCTGTCTGTGTGGTCCGAGAGGTCTTCAGGGATTATGAGTTTCAGCACCTCCTTCACATATGGGGTAGGGTCCTGGAAAACCTTCTTGAAGATCAGGTCCAACAAAGCATCACCGCAGTCTGCAGTGCAATAAACAAAAATGTATGTTTACAGGAAAATTGCAGTAGAACCAAAAAGCCTTGTGCTGTACTGTTGTGAAGTTTCTCTTATGTCTCCTAATTACTTCTTATTTTTACATTCTCATTATTATTTATTTTGAAAACCATCTTAAAAGAATTCAGATTTTAAGTGTTTGTGTTCAACCTTTTGTGTGATGCCTGTGTGTCCATGTTTATTTTAATTTGCGAGGTTCAAATAAAAGATTGTAAAACTAACGGAATGTCGCCTCTGTCTTCACGGGTTTGGCTCTGCACTCTCCTTTCCAGGACTTTGGAAAGCTCAGTTTGTAAAGAGGATCTCCTGATGATGTGGTGGCTTGTCCTCTATCAACCTTCTCACTGTAATGCAGTGCAGCCAGGTAGAGTCTTGAACAGTAAAAATTAAAAAAAAAAACGAGAAAACAATTGCAAGAAATGGGCAAACAATTTGAAATGTTCTCAACAAGTAATCACAGTTTAATTATCCTGCACCGAATTCCCAGATATGGATAGGATAACACATGACAGCACTGTTACAGTATAATTCAAGCACTAAATGCTGCAACGCGTTACGTTACTCTAACCTGACCTTTTTATTTCAGTAACAAGTAATCTAACGCTTTAACATTTCCAAACCAGTGATCAGATTAAAGTTATGTATTCAAGTCACTGTGCATTACAATTATTTTGGTCATTTTCTTTAGTACAAATATATATTCTTGCTTTCGTCTTGCGTCTTGGGGAGTGATGTCACGTACGTCTGAAGTCATGTTTTGGCCATGAGGATAACTCACGTGTAACACCACGCAGCAACACAAAAATGGAGTGAGGAGAGAGATGCACATTTTCTAGCTGTAAATATGGTCATTATTTTGAGTTATTAAAAACAAAAATCACGAATACTTGGTCAGGGGCCCGGCCCGGCCGAGGATAGCGGCGGGGTCGGGCTCGGGCTCGGGCAGAGAATCTAAACTGTGTAAGTTAGCAAGCAACATCACACTCGTGATGCCCCGGCCTATGCCAACATATTCCAGCTTAGAAATTGTTTTCAAATGCATTATATTTCACAAAATCCTGAAAACTTACACCCGGCGGAGTGTGTGTGTATGTACCGCTTGACCGACCGGGTCTCTGGGTTTGCATGTGGAGACCGTGTTGATGCAAACTAGAAGCTCGCGGTTAGCGTTAGCTTGGAAGATCACGGTTAGCGTTAGCTGGTACTATGTGACACTGCTTAGTTAGTTTGTGTAAAATTGCTAAATAAACACAGCTAAATACTTGCACATGCAGACATTTCCCCAGGACACGCATTACACAATGTGCAGGATCAGAAATGTAATACACACAATGATTCTGCTGTGGCACTAACTTGTGTGGTCAGAGAAGCTAACGTTAACGGTTAGCCGCTAACCTTACCTTGTTCTCAATGGCAAAACACACAGTACATCACGCACGAGTTCAGCCTTATCTACAGAAACACACAGCACATTTGTATACTTACATGTCCTTGGTCTGCAAGTATTCCTTTGAGTAAAAGTCTGCCGACTACTCCTGCCTTGTACTGGCCCAAGTTGGTGAAACAGTCAGCTCAAAGTGGTTCGCTCACACCAACAGTTCTTTGCCAACTTCATTTTCTAACCGAGCGGAACAAAAATGGCGGTGTTTAGATAATTCCTTGGGGTGTGGCAAACCTTCACCTGGGGCGGTGCCACCAACCTAGGGGGACGCGTCTAGTCTGTCGGTGACGTCACAGATCTTCAACTCGCCTGTTGAAGCACACATTTTCTAAAGGCGGAGAAAGCAAAAAAGGGAGAGGATGAACTTTTTTCATGCCAGGGGGGATTGTAGACAGGCCGGGGATGCATATTATTGATAGAAAACCACTCTAAGGTGTATTTTGCATAATATGGGACCTTTAAATAAACTGCGCGGGAGTATAGGTTTGTCATTTGAGGTGTATAACCCAGAGTCTGTTTTTACAGCTCCTTGTTTCACCCACATCTGTTTTTCATTGTCTGGAGAAGCATTTTGCATGTCCTTCAGAACTTCCTGTGTTATGAGGGACGGTTGTGACGTGATGGTGTAGGTTTCTGATTTACCAAACGAGCCTGTCGCTGCTGCTTTAGCTGTTTCATCAGCTAGTCTGTTACCACATGTGACACTGTCTGTGCCTTTTTTATGTGCTGTACACTTGCATATAGCTAGTTTGCTTGGTAGGTTTACTGCTTCTAAAAGTGAGATCAGTAATTGGGCATGTGTGACTGGCTTTCCTGTCGAGGTAATCATACCTCTTCGTTTCCACTGAGCGGCAAAAAAGAAGATGGTGGAGAACGCATATTGACTATCAGTATAGATAGTGACTTCCTTT
>OZ023167.1:22138510-22148510 GCA_963678695.2 Diplodus puntazzo | reverse complement strand
TTTCAGTACAACACCGGGTCGTGTCACCTGCAGAAGTTCTCTGACGACTCGGCTGTTGTTGGGTGTATAAGTGAGGGACAGGAGGAGGAGTACAGGGCTCTGGTAGACAACTTTGTGGAGTGGACTGGACAGAATCACCTGCGGCTGAACATCAGCAAGACCAGAGAGATGGTGATAGATTTCAGGAAGAAGAGGAAGACGGCTTTCCAACCTCTGTGCATTCTGGGAAGGGATGTGGAGGCGGTGGAGGATTATAAGTACCTTGGTGTTACCATCAACCATAGACTGGACTGGAGATCTAACACTGAAGCTGTGTACAAGAAGGGGATGAGCAGACTTTACTTCCTGAGGAAGCTGAGATCCTTCAACGTGTGCAGCAAGATGTTGGAGATCTTTTATCAGTCTGTGGTGGCCAGTGTACTTTTCTTTGCTGTGGTTTGTTGGGGAAGCAGCATTGGAGCCAGTGACACTAACAGACTCAACAAACTGATCAGGAGGGCTGGCTCTGTGATTGGCTGCAAACAGGACACTCTGGAGGCTGTGGTGGAGAGGAGGACACTGAAAAAACTGTTATCCATCATGGATAATCCTCTCCACCCTCTCCAACTCACACTGGTCAGACAGCGGAGCACCTTCTCCGGAAGGCTGCTTCAGCTTCGCTGTCGTAGCAACAGATACAGGAAATCTTTCCTGCCACAAGCCATCACTTTATACAACAACTCTCTCACCTCTGCCTGATAGAGAACTCTGGTCTCTCTACTGTTTTGTTGTATATATTATTATTGTTTATTGTTTATAGCACACTGTGCACTGTATATATACACTATGTATATATTGGATTCTATTTATGTTATGTACGAAGTGTTTTATTTGTGGACCCACAACTGCTGTAACAAAATAATTTCCCAGTCTGGGATCATTAAAGTATTTCTATCTATCTATCTATCTATCTGAAGCCTCAGTCCAGAAGAGCGCAGTCCTAGGAACAGCCAAGATATATATATATGTATATATATATATATATATATATATATATATATATATATATATATACATATATATATACACATATACATATATATACACATATATATATACATATATATATATATATATATATATATATATGTACACACACACACAAACACACACACACACACACATAGGTGTGTGTGTGTGTGTGAGTGTGTGTGTATATATATATATATATATATATATATAGGGTCCTATAAAATCCGTTTTGTTTTTTCTCAAATTCAGTTTTTTCCGTTTTAATTTTTGGGAATCACGTTTTTTTTTACCTTTTACTCTTATTATACTACCACTGTTTTTAATGTAAATGACTAAAATGTAAACAAATTAAATAGAAATTACCTTACATTTATTGAGGTGACAAACACATTTCCTCAATACTGTACCGTACAGTACATTAAATTGCATCAAAAAATATTTACTTTTTTTGTTTTTATGGGTTTCATTTGGGTTTCATTGAATAAAAACATGGTCAGCTCTCAGGCAGATCCAGCAAATGTTTGCATACCAAAATTGTTCTGAAAATTTTAGTTGTAAATATTAAAAAAATTAGCAAAGATGACCAACAAAATGAGAAATTATACTCGTGACGTTATGTCAAGTTAGCATACTAACCAGCTAGCAGTGAAAACACCAACCCTCCCCCTCTGAGCTCCTAGCCCAAGCAGAGTCAGCTAAGAGGGCTGTGGCTAACGGGGCCAACTAGCTATCAGCAGCTACTGCTAGCAGCAGTTAACAGTCACTCTGGTATTATATAACGATATTATGAATCGGACAGGTGGCTAACTCTCACGCATTACACCTTTAATTATGATTTCTCAGGTCTGCTTCTTTGCAAAACAACAGTTCACCTGACACATACAAGTCGTTCAGGAACTGCTCCGTGCTCTAGTGTGCAAATATGTTTTGGTACTCCTGTAAGACTTTGCCAAATCAAATCATTAGCATACTTTCTTTGGCTAAGCTAATGTTAGCCCGGAACATCGAGTCAAGCGGATAAACAGCCTTCACGACACGACACTCTAATTCTTCGATGCATCGCATTTGTAATAAATATTATAGCACAAACTACATCTTAGAGACCATACCACACTCGTTGGATGAGAATTAAAAGACTATTTCTCTAACTGTTCCCTCGCTCTTTGTTCATAATCCACTAATCGGTATGGACGTCGAATTAGCAATACATTACACGAAGAAGAAACTTCCGCTTGGGACTTCCGGCATGGATTGGATATATGGCAGCGCCCTTGTCGGCCATCTTCACTGCAGATGGGTGCCTCTTGTGGAAGACGGGGCCGTGGAAGATGGGGCTGTGGAAGATGGGGCCGTGGGCGCAGTGTGGGACAAACTGCCGAGAATCTCTGTGCAGAGGACGTCCAGCGGGTCGAAAATTTAAGATCGGTTTAAGGGCACTCGAGCTTTCGGCCCTGTGAGAGTGGTGAGAGAGTCACTCACTGCAACCAGGTGTGTGCGGCACTGATTGACTTTGATTAAGCCCAGGTGTGGGGAGCCTTCATATACTCTGAGTCTCCAGTGCTCTGTGCTGACTCATTATCTCACCTTCAGAGGTAGTGAGAGGTTCTCCCCGTGGTTTTGCAACTCAGTACTTTGTGTGTATTTGGGGTTATTTGCCTTGTGTTTTCTGGGTCTCCTGGACAATTTTGGTTTGGGGTCAGCAGTGGTTGAGTTAAGCATTTGAGCGCTTTGTTTCATTAGGGAAGCCTGTAGTGGCTCTAAACAGTTTAGTTGGTTTTCTTTTCCCCTTTTCCCATTTATCGCCTTGGCAATTTTGTGGTTATCCCACTGGGGTAACTTTTAGACACCCCTGGGTCTGCGCCTGCGTCGCAATCCCCCTTCCTGACAATCGGAGAGGATTATTCTTGTAGCACAAGGTTGATTAGGGGGCGCAGATCAATGTAGCAGTTCACTTCGTAAAGTATTTCATTCATTCTACTGCACATTTTATTTTCCACTTTTATGAGATTAGTTAAATCATTTTAAAGTAAACGATTTCAATATTATGTGAAAAATGTTCAAATGCTTACATTTGTGCTGCATGCGGTCTTCAGGGCGGTCTTTATTCATTTATTTTATTAATGCAGCAGGAACAGCTAAAGGTAGCAGGTTATATTTTTTACCACTTTACTTTATTGAAAAAAACATGACAAACATAGTGTTTGTTTCCTGAATTTGTCCAGGAAAGGCTCCCGTTTGCGCTGTTATTCACGTTGTAAGTGCATACTTGTACTCTCTGAAGTGTGTTTGTCAATCTTCTGGAGAAAATTCTTCATCAGAAATCATACAACAACGATATGTGGGGTTTTAGTGTGTTTCTCCATGCATCTTCCATCTATTCCATACAGCTGTCATCACAGTCTGGCCCCAAAGTAAGATTCAGAGGCAAAATGACCCTTAAGTTTCTGGTCTCTTTACCCTGGGAATCCAACTTAACATGGGCAGGGCTGGCATGCGGTGGCAACGTGACCAGTCCCCTGCGATCTGCTTATGTAAAATGTTTGATCCCTAGTTTACCCCTGTTCAGGAAGTATTGGATCAGTGCTCCATCTAAAGGATTAGATCCCTAAACCTACAAGGTGTTTTAAGGATTTAACAAGGGACTGCTTTAGGATGTCATCTGAATGTCTACCCTGCGTCCTCTGGCATTGCACCTGACTTGAATAGCCCTTGAGTCAGATACAGTCACCGGCCACGGCTGTTAACGGCAGCTCTCCTCTTAACGATCTGAGCATGTGGTATGGTGCTAGGATTGCTTTTTTTGTAAACTCTAAGGATCTGTTTAGTTACAGACATATAATGTAAAATAAGTGATTGCATAAGTATTCTCCCCCTCCAAAGTGACTGACCTAATTAAACAGACGTCCAGCCAATTGGGAGCGCAGTGAATGTGTCTCAAGTAATTGCATTATAAAGAAACCCGTGTCTGACAGCTGGCGAGGAGTGAATTTTTCCTACTGAACAGCTGATCCACATGTCACCTGACCAGTTTCCAAGTAGTACTGTGTAGAAAACTGGTCCTGTAATCTTCTGTATCAGTCCTGGTATCTACTATGGTACCTCCAGGATGCACTTGACCAGCTCTCCGTTTAAAGGGTTAGATCCCTAAACCTACAAGAGGTTGCTTAAAAACTGGGAATTTAAATAGGGATTGCTTAAGCTGGTGGTGAGGAGACTCGTCTAGCTTCTAACTGCTTGAATACGAATGTCTACCCTGCTTCCTCTGGTTTGGCACCTGGCAGGAATAGCCCTTGAGTCAGATACGGCCACCAGCCACGCTCGATATGGCAGCTCTCCTCTAAAGGATCAGTGCACTTGGTATGGTGCTAGGTTGGATTTTAAGGGCTTTTGGTAAACCCTAAGGGACTGTTTCAATTTGGTAGGCTAGAGTAACCTTTAAGAACCTTTAAGATATTTTGCACACTTAACACCTAACTTTCACTTCCATCAAAGAGACTAAAATCAATGTCCACAACTTTAACTTTAACAATATTATGTAAGTTTTATTGCATAGATTTTAGTAAGGGCAAAACATGCAGCGCAATACTTATTTCAATTACTATCACTCATTATCAAAAATACTTATTGATAAATCACAATACTTTAAACAACCAATTTAATCTTAAAGAGCTGAGGCCTGGTTAGAAATACTTAAAGAAGCATTTCACCGGTGGAAACATTAATCTTTATTGAAAGAGGGTCATATTTGTAGTCAAACTGTAACATAATTTTCGAATTGTGTGCATATTTGACCGAGAAAAGGCAGAAAGTGACTGTAGGATGCATTTGTAAGAAAAACAACAACTCCCACAATGCACCACAATGCACAGCTCTGCAAGCCACTCCCACTAATCCGGCACACCACACATATCTCCGTCCGCTGTAGATATTTCGTCGCGAACAAACTGGCATCTCTGGAATTCACTGCAGCAGACAGAGTCCAGTTCGGTGTCCATAGGCGCACAGCGAGAGCACCGCCAGTCCGGGCTCCTCGTACGGGACAGGCAGGTCTTCCGCCTCGGCTGCAGCAGCCGCCACAGCCGAGGAGGAAGACCTGCCGCCTCCATCTCCCTCAGCCCGTACAAGTAGCCGCGAACATCTGACTCGAGCGTCATGCTTTCGAAATCACTCTCTTCGATATCTGAATGATCATCTTGAATACAAGAGTACAAGCCTGGCTGCACAGCGTCTGTTCACTTAGCGTCCAACAAAGATGGCGGCTATGTATTTTCATTTCTGCAAGTGAAGTCCCGCCCATTGGTCTGTGATAGGTCTGTAGCGTGAGTGGGTCCCACCTCTAGCCCCCACCCTTGGAAAAATGAGTGAAGCGTTTGTAGTCTTACCCCCTCGACACAGATATAGGACTTCCTGCTTTCAATGACGTAAAATGACGATTTTTACATCATAGAAAGCAGGAAGTCCAAAACTGAAATCTGTATTTCTCCGTCTCAGGACAAACTGAGGGAATGATGCATGACCATTCAAAAACATGACTGTTTTCCTGAAGATACAAAGCTTAATGCAAATCGGTGAAGTTTCCCTTTAAATTTAGATGAGATGGAGAGGGTCAGGTCTTTCCATGGCTTGCCTTGACCTTGAGGCAAATCACAACCCCACCCGAGGTCTCTCAATTTCCCCAAAGTCCAAAGTTTGTGCTCTTAATTCCTTGGTCTGTTACTGTTGAAGATTTCTTGAAGTCCCTTCTGTGATGTTTAGGCTGCTCACATTCTCCGTCTCAGGTGTTTCTTCAAGGCTGAAGCGAGTGGAAGAGCCAACTTTAGTCCGTGCTCCTCAGGTTATATACACTCTTGCTTCAGACACTTGCTTAGTTTTGTGTCCTTATAAGGACATTTTTTCAGCATCTCTCCATTCACTGGTTGATAACCCCTTGATTAAGATTTCATAACGCTTCTCTCTTGCTTTGGACAGTGGCACGGTTTTATGACCTTATTAGGACATATTCCCGCCATCTCTCCGTTTAATGACTGATAGTCCCTTGATGACGGCTGGCGATTTCATAATGATCTAACACGCCTCGGCCACGGTCTGTGCCTGTGCCCAAAGCGTGATCAGATTTTGACACTTCCTTTTGCCTTGCACAGCCCACTATTGATATTCACCGCGCCTCTTCTTAATATTATTATTCCCCCTCCTCAGTTTTTCTGTCGCTATCTCCTCCCACACCGTTGAGCGCACACAAACAAAAAATATATCAAAACGTGCGGCTCGATCTGACTCGGTGAACTATTAATCAGTTTTCCGAAACATTTATTTTTGCGTCGTAAGACGCGAAAAACTGCGCAAAATTTCCCATAAGGAATGAATGAGACGAGGTCAAAAAAGTCGCACATCTGCGACGTTTTTCAAACATCTCCTGCTCTGGCATACATTGACCTAGAAACACCATTCAAACTTTAAAATGTAGGCACAAGTCTTGTCTATTTGAGTTGTATTTGAACGTTTTTCCTACGATGTATGGTTTTTGAACTCTGACCCCTTAATGACGGTGAGTGATTTTGGAAAAATTCAGGGTTTTCAATGAGTGTGTATGGCGGAATGTTCGTGCAGCAGACTGAGAGAGCCAACTGAAACTCAAAAATTTCCTCTGCTATTTTCTGTTTACATCATGCTCCCGGCCACAAATGTCACTCAAAAGTGTTATTTTCCAGAGTTGTAGCCACACGTGTCTTCTTTCTCTCAATGTGTCTACTTTATCGGTAGGATTTACGGTTTTTGAATTAACTGTCTCTAACCAACAAGAGTAGCTCTCAACAGTCCTATTCACTCCAATGTAAATCGGGGAGAGGATTTTCGAAACTGCACCTTTTTTAAACTCGCTCTTATTTCCACATTTCTGAAGCTAGGACCACAAAACTTCATGAGTGTCTTCCTTAAGGTCTTTCTGGCTCAATCGTGGAAAAAAAATTGCCGATATCATGTATGATTTGGACTTAATAGCACTAGTTTGACGTCCTGGATTTGAGGCAGAAATCTATGGGAGGCCGTTTAGGGTGAAAACTATGGGAGGCCGTTTAGGGTGAAAACATTGAAATATGTGCACATACACACTGAAATACATGCACGTACCCATTGAAAACGTGCACACACACATTGACAATGTGCACATACCCATTGAAAACGTGCACACACACACATTGACAATGTGCACACATTGAAATACTTGCACATACATTGACATGATGTGCACACACGCACTGAAATTTCCACACCCTACCACCTTCTCACACAGCGGGATATAGGCTACTTGTGTGTGTGTGTGTGGGTGGGTGGGTGGGTATCTGAGTGTGCGTGTAAAATGTCAGTGCGCCCGGAAGTTGTTTCAATGTAACCGGAAGGCACCGCCATCTTGGACAGAATTGGGGTCGCGAGATGATTTCTGGGGGTCGCCAAATCATTTTGATCAAATATACGTTTATTTATTTATCATTTATTTGCTTAATTTTTATCAAAATTAGTGTAACGTCCTACCGGACGTTATAAGGACGACGAGCGGTTGGGCTCAAACAGGCATTTTATTACTCATAACCAGTTACTGTCGCTGTCGGCCGCAGTGACGTGCGGTGAGGTTCATGGCTGGTGAGGCACTGACTCCATCAGAATCAGATTAACAAATATATAAACCCAGAAGAGTAGATTATTCACCATTTGACAGCAAGGGCTGGCTCAATTCGTGGCTAAATGTGTATATTAGGAATCGAGGAAAATATCAAGAGAAAATATAACACTAACGAAAAGCGAAGAGATCAAAAGTAGGTCAATTGGGCCAAAAATTATTAATTTATTAAATTAATTATTATTAGTGGGGCGAAGGCAAAACCAGAGTATGTAATGTACTACAACAACACCAAGTACGGCGAGGACGTCCCGGTCCGGATGCCGAGGGTGTACTCCGTCACAGGCGGTACGGAAGACGGCCAGTGTCTGCTATAACATCCTGGACCTGGGAGGGATCAATGACCGAATCTTAATGAAGGAGCACCAGCAGCAGAAAACCAGGGCAAATGATTAATAAGATCTATGAGCAGGTGATGTGCCTTGTAGTGACAGATTGTGGATCTAGGCAACCATATGCACAATTAATCACGTGCTCACGGATTTAGGAATAATAATAATAATAATAATAATAATAATAATAATAATGATACACACACACACACACACACACACACACACACACACACACACTGGTGTGAACGCATGATGGACAAAGTGCTGTCCGCGGTGCTGAAACAACGCCCGATCAATACACCGTAGGTTACGTCGCATTTACAAATCAGACAAGCACTTAAAGAAACACTTCAGCTATTAGTTTCTTTATCTTAATCATCTTATTTTGAAACAGTTTTGGATTTTTTGAAAAACATAAAGCAGCATCAAGAGGCTAACTTTTCACATGAGTAACATGTTACATCCCATCATACTGCTGGTCGTTGAGCCGGTTAAAATGCAAACAAATAACCCAAACTTTGTTTTTCTTTTTAATGAAATAAAACGATAACCAGCGCGTGCTAATTAGGAAGCCTTAACAAAAAAAACTCGGGAGAAAAAAAGCCCATGTTTCTTTTTAAACATCTATGTTGCTGAGAGCTTAAACATAACAACAACTTAAGACTGTCAAACTGCTCATTCGGCCCCTTTCCTTGTCAAAACAGAGATATTTTGTAAACAAAAACTCCTAACTCTATAAACGTCTTCTTCTTTTTTTTTTTTAAGGAGGCTCCTGAGGTGAGGGGCAATAAATCCCTTCATAGTTTGAATGGTTATGTCGTAACTCTCCATAAAGTCATCAAGCTCAGGGAACATTTCAACACTTCCCCCTTTCACTCGCACAGCCCAGAATTCCAACACTACTAGAACGGCCGTAAGCGGTCAATTTGACTGCTAGATTTTAAACTCTATAATCTGTCATGTAAATACCCAATTGAGTGATGAATGCATTCATTGTGTCATGATATTTAAAAAAAAAAACGAACTAACACCAAAATGTACATTTTAACGAGTTTAATTAGACGTTTATCAAAATTCATATCATTGCACATTTTAATAGAGAAAACACAGAATAAGAAAATTAACAATTAAAAGCAACTTATTTGTTTATGAAACATTTTATTTTAACACTAAATAATATATAATAAAAGTATATAATAAATATAATTTATATAATAAAACAATAATATTAATCGAAAAATCTGGAAATGAGCTGATCTAACAAAAAAAGAGCCGTTGTGATCACTGGCCACAGTCTCCCAGGATTTCCTCCGCTCTCCGCACAGTTACACACGGGCTTGTGGCATTTCAAGTGTCCGACGTTTGGTTCTGTTTGCAGCTCTTTGGACCGGCACTGCCTCCGTGTCTGCTGCGGTGGTTGCTTCCGCTGCTGCCCACCTTGTGCCGACTGTCGCGGCCGCTTTCCCCTCCATGTATTCTGCCCTCAGCTCCTCTGCAGCTGCTGCAGGACTTTCCTCCGGGCTATTCTGCTGCTGGTGCTCCTTCATTAAGATTCGGTCATTGATCCCTCCCAGGTCCAGGATGTTATAGCAGACACTGGCCGTCTTCCGTACCGCCTGTGACGGAGTACACCCTCGGCATCTGGACCGGGACGTCCTCGCCGTACTTGGTGTTGTTGTAGTACATTACATACTCTGGTTTTGCCTTCGCCCCACTAATAATAATTAATTTAATAAATTAATAATTTTTGGCCCAATTGACCTACTTTCCGCCAAATGTTGGCTATTTGATCTCTTCGCTTTTCGTTAGTGTTATATTTTCTCTTGATATTTTCCTCGATTCCTAATATACACATTTAGCCACGAATTGAGCCAACCCTTGCTGTCAAATGGTGAATAATCTACTCTTCTGGGTTTATATATTTGTTAATCTGATTCTGATGGAGTCAGTGCCTCACCAGCCATGAACCTCACTGCACGTC
>OZ023167.1:22053510-22133510 GCA_963678695.2 Diplodus puntazzo | reverse complement strand
GTCTAGTTCTCATTCTGATCCTCAGAGACAGAGTGACAGACAAAACTTTGAGTGTAACACTTCCTCTTTTTCACACACACACACAATGTCGCCCTTTCCTCTTCACTTCCTATTTCAACACACCTTTAATGTAATGGTTTAACACTTTCCAATGAATTTATGGCAAACACAATGCAGCCGGCAAAGCTTTAATATATTTCAGAATCATTTCAGGATATGTCCCTTTCTTGTAATTGTGTCTGGCAGGAGTATATGACTCTCAACTTTTCTGACACTGTCTCAATGTGTGTGTACATACTGGTATTTGTATTAGACAGGAGTAAATGGATCTCAACTATTTTGACACCCCCTTCTTGAGATCAGGCACTGCTGTCGTCTCCAGTGCTTCCTACATGAGCACAACGCAATCATCTACCTCACCTTCTAAGTTGAACGGTGAGCCTGCTGCCGGTATTGGTGACAGACCCACGGCATCGATGATGATGGGCTTACCCACTGAATACGGCTCTGGCCCGGCTCCATCTGTTCCCGTTGCGTGGTCAAGTTGGGATAATATAGCTGTATCCGTCCCGCCGACTTGATGCTCCGTAGCAGCTCCCTCATCTCCTCAGTTGACAGGTGAGTCTGCTGATGGCGCTGGTGACCGAGTCAGTGCATCGATGACAGGCTCGTCCCTGCAGGGGGTGTGCTCCGCTGAAAATTGTCCAGGCCCGGTGCTCTTGGTTTCCATCGCCGTCTGGTCAAGTTGAGATGCTATGGCTGTTGACTCTCCGTAGCTGCTCTCCCATCGCTTGGTGATGAGGGTCCTTCCTCGACAATGTTTCCTGTTGCTCCTCCCCAACACCAGCTCACCCAGTCCTTCTGGGTAGCTGCGTTGGCAGTGGACTTCTTCAGGGCAGGCGACAACGAGGAGTCCCTCAGCGCTGGCAGCCTGCTCCGGGTTGGCCCCACAGTGGATACCGCTTGCTCCATCCAGCAAGGTGTAATAACACAAAGCCTGATTATAGATCAATATTTTGCATAGTTTAAGCGTGCCTGTAGAAACATGTACTTTCCAAGTCTCTATCTAGAAATTTCTTTGGGTGTGCCTCTGATCCAAAGAGGCCAGCCAGGGGGATCTCAGCATACCTGGTGGACTCCCCCCTGGGCTGGCTGCAGTCTCTATGGAGGGGAAGAAGGCGGCATAAATCATGAACGAGATGGTTATGTGCTGAGCTTGATTAGCCAACAATTTCTTCCTCTTTCTTGCAGGAAGCGGCTTGCAAGAAGTGTGGATATGTGTGTGGCCACACATATCCGATCACAGTCATGATGACGTCACTTGTCACTCAACATAATCCACAGATGTAGGCATCCATGACTTTCACAGGATTGTAGTCCATACCTTTGAACTCTCCTCTGGCCCCGTTGGGCCTTGCAGGTTTTTCATGACCTGGTCCTTCCCATCAGACAGTCAATGTAGTAGGCTTCATGCATACTACACAACAGTTTGTTACTTCTCTCCACTCCAATAACTCCTTCTCTACTGACAGGAATCCCTTTTTGTCAAAATTCAATTTCTTCAGGGTTCTGCCTGTCCAGAGTCCTGAGGTTGTTTTTTCTCATGGTGACCACCCCATATACAGTGGCCAGTCTGATGTAGGGTGGTAGGTGCTGTGTGCGTCTGGCCACTTCTAGTTCCTGGTCTTCTTCCAGCTAGGAATTGGCTTAAGCTGCTCCACTCCCTGGATCCCTTTCTTCTTAATAGTACTGCATTGCAATCCAGTATCTGCTCTACTAGCACCAGGAGGCATTTCTCACCTTTCTTCCCTGTCACTCCCAGGGGGCCAGCCACATCCATGCAGACTGATCTCCAGGGGGTGATGCTCTTCATGGTTAGGCCATCCACCCACCAGGGGTGGATTGGCCATCGGGAGTACTGGGACGTTTTCCGGTGGGCCGGTCACTAATGGGCCGATGGACGGCCGTTTTTTATTTTATTTTTATTCATTTATTTGTTTAACTTTTTTTTGTTTTTTGCCATGCCTCGCCTTGCCTTGGTAACTATTGTAACTCTCCCGGCCTGGGGAGAGAGACATGCATCGGCTCGGCCCACAATCATACTTTCATCAAAGGATGCCTCACAAAATTGCAGATCTACAAGCTTACAACTCACATGTTACAATGTGATGTGTTTTGAGCATATAGACCTGCTGTTTTCACAGTTTTTGATCCTTTCTACCTATAATGACATCCCCCAAATCAGGTCATCAGAGTTAAAGTGTTTAAAGTGCCATGACAATTTGGTCATGAAGGACATTGAGCTAACAACTTAACAAATATGTAGGCTATTTACATTACATATTTTTTTCAGTCAGTGTTTATGCTTTATTGTCCTTTTAACAGTTTAACATTATACAGTTAAAATAATAAAACACTGATTAACTACTGTTACAATAAAGCATCTGCATACATATTACTCATGATGCAATACACAAATTACAAGTATTTCCTCTTATGTCATGCTTCATTGTCTATACATTATGTTGAGCTGTACTGTCTTTCTAAAATAAAATTAGTGTTTGTCCATTTATCAGATCATTATACTATTGTTTTTCATACTTTAGCCAACTAGCCAAAGTTGTGATTGCATGCAGACTCCTTATGTGCATGTAATCTTGTTCAAACTTAACCTATTCCACACTATTCCTCTACTTTTCATGTCCAGGTTTGTGATAGGCGACAGGCCCAGTACATCATCTCCCGTGGAGATGATCTCACCAGAGACCCCAAGCAGCCCAGTGAGCCCACACATAGATTATTTCACCCGTCCCAACCCAGACACCCTTTCTCCAGTATCCTTCTTAAGAGCAAGTGAGCAACACACTGTAGTTATCATTTATTTTATTCAAGGCTTCAGAATATAAAGGGATATTGTTTCGTATAGTGGTGTTATTAAGAGCTTGTGTGTTTATGTACATCAACGGGGTGAGTTGGCACAATAGCTGCGTGCGGATTGTAGTAGGCCGGTCTGGACCAAAAAGTCCAGGGCCAAATTTTTGTCCCAGTCCACCCCTGCCACCCACTGTCCTCGGCACCCTGCGTTGTACTTTCCACATACTTTGAGAACCATCCATTGTTTTAGTGTACACAGTGTCTGCTGCCACAAATTTGCATTCTTTGAATGTCATGATAAGCCTTTAGATTTGTTTGTTTGTGTCCATCTTTTTCTTTAAGTCAGGGTGTATTAGATCAAGTGTACACCCATTTTCTACCCCGCATCATCTCAGCAGGTGACAGTCCAGTTGTTGCCTGTGGAGTGATGCAGTAGCTGAATAGAGCTCTGTCTAACTTTGTCTCCAATTTGTCTCCTGAGGTCTGTTCATTGAAGATTTGTACAGCTCTCTCTGCCAGGCCGTGAGATGAGGGGTGGTACAGTGGACATGTGTGATTCCATTTCGTGTCATGAAGTCTTTGATTTGTTCACAGGCAAAATACTGGGCAGTGTCAGACATGATCATCTTCAAGATACCATGTGTGCTAGAACTGTTTCTCAGACAAGTTAGTGTCACTGCTGATGTAGCTGAGGGCACTGGATAAACATTTAGCCACTTTGAATATGCATCCACAATGACTACAAAAAAAAGGAACTGCATAGTCTATTTGGATTCCTCTCCATGGCTTCTCTGACCACTCCCATGGGTGAGGTGGTACAAAGGTAAGTGCCTGGCATGTAGTGCATGATTTCACCTTCTTCTCAATGTCACTATTCATTTGAGGCCACCACATGTAACCTCTTGCAAGGCCTTTCATGCCGCTCATGCCTGGATGTGACTGATGCAACTGTTCTCCATAGGAGCTTGTCCCCTCTCTGGTATCACAATGCGGGCTCCCCACAGCACACATCCATCTTGTACATTCAACTCATGTTGTGTCTGTTTATAAGGCATAAACTCTCTCTCCAGGTTATTTGGCCACCTCTAAGGATATACTATGTATCGTTGAGAGTGCTGAATTTTTTGTTGTCATTTTTCTGAAGCTGGTCTGATGTCATTAATGGACTCTGTTCCTGGTCCAACATTAATACTATCCTCGGATGATGATATAATAGTGGTGATGGTCAGTTTCTTTCCGCAGATAAAAGCTTTCATGATGATGCAAACCTGACTCTCCTTTGTCCTCTCCATCTTCCATATGATAAGCTATCACTGATCCAACCCCGTATGGAGATGCATCACAGGACAGTATCAGTTCTTTGTTTTCATCATAGTGCACTGACACGCTGCTGGATTGCAAAAGACCCTTGGATTTCTTAAAAGCCTTTTCTTGCTCTGGCCCCAAGACCACAGTTCATCCTCTCTCAGTAGTTGGTGCAGAGGTGCCATAAATGTTGACAAGTATGGAAGGAACTTATTGTAGAAGTTCAACAGTCCCAGATACACTTTGAATCCATCACTGGGGTGGTTGTTGGCAATTCCTGCATTGCGGTCACCTTGGCTGGCAGTGGATGCAGCCCTGTTTTGTCCATTCAGTGTCCTAAAAATCTCCTTTCCTCTTCCATAAACTGGCACTTCCTTTTCAAACATAGTCCTGCATTCTAAAGCCACTGCAGTACTTGATCCAGTGTTTGGAGGTGGGACTGTCATCCTTTCCAGTCAGAATGATGTCATTAATGTATACTGCCACATTTGCAATTCCTCGCAGTACACCTTCCATTATGTGCTGAAATATGGCTGCACTAAAACCGACACCAAAGGGTAACCTTGTGTATGTAAACAGCCCCTTGTGTGTGTTCACTGACATTCACTGACATACTTTCTTGATTCTTCATCCAGCACAATCAGTTGATAAGCATAGTTCATGTCTAACAGGCTGTCATGTCCTTCATTCTGGCAATGGGGTACTGTTTAATAGGTGACACTTTATAGCTTTTCCACCAAACATAGTGGGTCTGCAAAGTTTTTTTAAACGCAAGTCTGCCCGCTTAAATTCACCTATTGACCCCATTTCCAAGGCAGCCTTTCTGTGATTTTTTTATCTGAAGTGTTAGTTGCATGACACTGATGTCATGTTTCACGTCACGAATGCTCTGAAAACAGTTGTAACATAAGAGAAAACAATAATAGATCCACTGTGAATGAAGCGCTTGTAAAACAATGGATAGATTATCTTGAGCGTCGTGACCCTAGCGAAATGACTCGTTTCACTATCATAATATGAGCCATTCAGTCCAGTAACATTTGGAAAGTCTGGAAGAGCCGCACAAAATAATGATTTTATTCCCCTTCAAGGTAATTGGGCGCAAACCTGATGTTAGCTGGTTTGGTCGGCGATCCAGGTATTTTCATAGCCAGGAGGTCAAGCTTTTTTGGCTTCACAAACACCACTGAGCAGCTTTCATAGGAATGAATGGGGCTCCACCACCAACGCTGTGTCTAGTAATAAAACGTCCTTGACAGACTATGGAATTTGATTTGTGCCAAAACAAACAAGCAAAACTTCTTAAATGTCAAACAAAAACAGGAATTTGAGAGAGCTCATTTCAAAAATAAAACTTATAACTTGCAATCAAATAATTTGTCAAATAGTGTAAAATATTGGTCTTTTATTCTTCTAATAATGCATTATTTTGTTTACGGTTCCCTCTGCTGTTCTCTCTCCGCTCAGACTTTTGCGCTGACTCTCAGCTTTGCGGTCTCTCTGCAGTTCTGTCTCTTTTGCGCTCTCTGACTTTTTGTTTGCAGTTTTGGCACAAACCTCTCGGGTGGACGGGCCTCTGGCTAATTAGTTTTTGACTGACACAGCTCAGTACCTATGTGTAGCTAGCGCGCTAAACGACCCTGGCTTTAGAACGGAGAGAAGAAGAGATGACGATGACAACGACAACGACAACGACAATGAAGAATGAACAACATATGTATGTAATAACTACTTACATTTCATTAGTTTTTCTTGTTGTGGGTTGTTACTGTTGTTCTTCATTGTCGTTGTCATCTTCTTCTTCTCTCCGTTTTACAGCCAGGGTCGTTTAGCGCCAGCTACCTACACATAGGTACTGAGCTGTGTCAGTCAAAAACTAATTAGCCAATGGGGACGCTCTGCTGAAAAGGCCCGCCTACCCGAGAGGTTTGTGCCAAAATCGCAAACAAAACGTCAGGGAGCACAAACAAAAAGTCAGGGAGCACAAACAAAAAGTCAGGGAGCGCAATTGAGACAGAGAGGAGAGAGAGAAGCAGAGGGAACCCTAAACAAAATAATGCATTATTAAAAGAGTAAAAGACCAATATTTTATAATATTTGACAAATTATTTGATTGCAAGTTCTAAGTTTTATTTTTGAAATTAGTTTTATGTTCTCTGAAATTCCTATTTTTGTTTGACATTTAAGAAGTTTTGTTTGTTTCTTTTGGCACAAATCTAAGTTTACACAATCCTATTGCACACAAAAGCTCAATCTTATCAGGTTTATGTGGGATATGTGGGACTGTTAGCATATAGTCCCCGCAAATTCTGGCTCTGGAGTCTGATTTCAGGACTGGGACAATTGGTGCTGCCCACTCTGAGAACTTCACTTGCTCTATTATTTTCTCATGTAAGAGCCTCTCTAACCAATTTTGCTCCTTCCGAGCAAAAGGAACGGAACTTAGCTTCTAGGCGCAGGGTCTGGCGTTACTGGCTAAACGTATCTTAGCTGCGAAGCCCTTCAGCATCCCTAGCTCCTCCTTAAACACTTGAGTCATGTTGTGACAACACTTCCTGGAGAGGGTCCTCTCTGTCTTCTATCTTATGTACTGATTGCCAGTCTAACTTGAAGGCCATAATCAACCATCCTCCCATTAGATTGGTCACTGAGACATCACCACTACTACTACCTACATATTAGTGATGCCTTTGTGTTCCACTTTAACTTTCGCTGTTCCTATTACTGGCACCTTATTGCCACCATATGTCTTGAGCTTCCTGAGAATCCATTTATTGACGGAAGTATGTCCGACTCCGCTAAAATGTACCGTTTCATCAAGTTGCTACTCGACCTTCATCCGGTTGACCCATTACATCACATACCAAACAAGCTAAGAAGCAGAAAACGGGCTCCACAGCGAACGGTGAAAACATGGATGACTTTTCAGCGCTGTACATTGCATAATATATATTGTATTTATACCTTTGTTGTCTTCTTCTTCCTTTGTTTTCCTGGCTTCCAGCTACAGATTTATTAACACTTTTTTAAACATCATGTAAACATCTTGACTATTCCCCCCTTTCTCTTTTCTCTCCATACTTTTTCTCTCCCCTTTAACCTGTGTAGGCTTTTCTTTCCCTACTTTTTTTACACTGCAGGCTCTTTTTACATGCCCCACCTTCAAACAGTTGTGAAACTTGTCATTGGTAAATCTGTGCTCTTTAGCTAGGTGGCTGTATCCACCAAATTGGTAGCATCTCCTCACTTCCGGCTGGAGTTTTAGGCGGACACCTTCACCTTGTTCACAGACCCTCCCGCATGGCTCCATTTACCATGCTCTTTTATGCCATGCAAAAAGTCCAAGGAGCTATCGAGCCCAACTCAGCAGCCATTGTTCTTGCTAGTGGCACGTTGTCACCCATGTTGTTTGTTAACAATAAGGCTAGCGTCAACTACTAACCCAGCATGGCAGTTGTCTTCTTGCCTCAACATAGGCAAGGCTCGTTGCCATGTTTGATATCTTGGAATATCAATAAACAGAGGCACAGACTTCATCTGCAGCAGGACAGCTGGCTTTAATGCAGTCGAGAACTCGGCATAGTTACAATACTACGAACACAGTGGCTCACCACTTGACTCTGCTTAGGCTAACTCTAATCAGGTAAACTCTGGGTGATATCTGTATGTCCAAGACACTAGTGTCAAATACTGGCACTGAACATTTATTCTTATATCTTTGCTTTGTTTGTTTTCATATATGTTTATTCCACTTTGTCAAGTGTCCTTGGGTACCGTGAAAGGCGCTATATAAATTAAATCTATTATTATTATTATTATTATTATTGTTATTATTATTATTATTATTATTATTATTATTATTATTATTATGAGCTGCAATAGCAAGCAACAGTCATTTCATAACACTGAACATCCCCTGGAGTTCAGTCATCATTAAGAAATGAAAGGAATATGACACGTGTAAATCTGTTTAGAGCAGGCCGTCCTCACAAACTTAGTGACCATACAAGAAGGAGACTAGTGAGGGAGGCCACCAAGACACCTATGACTACTCTGAAGGAGTTAGAAGCTTCAGCAGCGGAGCTGGAAGAGACTCTGCATACAACTGTTGCCTGGGTTCTTCACCAAAGCTTTATGGGAGAGAGGCAAAGCGTAAACCACTGTTGAAGAAAGCTCATTAAATCTCCACTAGAGTTCATCCAAAGGCATGTAGGAGACACCACGGTCAACTAGAAGAAAGTTCTTTGGTCTGATGAGACCAAATGAAGCTTCTTAGTGATCAGACTTGATGTGATGTTTGGTGGACACCAAACACTACACATCACCTCAAACACACCATCCCCACCATGAAGCATGGTGGTGGCAGCTTCATGTGGGGATGCTTCTCTGCAGCAGGTCCCTGAAGGCTTGTAAAGGTAGAGGGTAAAATGTATGCAGCAAAATATATATATACAATCCTGGACTCAGTTTGCAAGAGAACTATGACTTGGAAGATTTATTTTCCATCAAGAATGAGCCAAAGCATACAGCAAAAACTATACAGTAATGGAGTGAAGACAGCAAGGTAAATGTTCTGCAGTGGCAGAGTCAAAGCCCTGACCTCAATCCAACAAAGCATTTGTTGATGGACTTGAAAAGTGGCTGTTCATGCCCAATCCCTGTGCAACCTGACAGAGCGTGAACAGTTTTGCATAGAAGAATGGAGTGAAATTGCAGAGTCCAGATGTGCAGGCCTGATTGATCCCTATCCACACAGGCTCAGTGCTGTGACTACAGCCAAAGGTAACTAAAGACTTGAAGGGGGGGGGTACTTATGCAATCACTAATTTTACATGATGTATTTACTTATTTGACAATACTTGTTTTCCAGCTGGTTTTGGGGCTGTAGTTACTCTTTAAGTAGCCTAAATCTTTAGCAACATGGCAGCTTCTCTAGCTAAAACCAAACCTAGCCCCAATAAAGTCAGAACAACCTGTGTATGTAGCCTATTGGCCTTTAGATTAATGAAATTTAGGCACCAAGCTGTGCAGAAGCGAGACCAGCTGTAGCATCAAGATTACACTTAATTCAAGTTAACTGTCCACATACTTTTCAATCATATTTTGCACAGTTCTAGTACAATCTTCAATCACTTGCCACATCCACTGTTGCATGAAATAGTGACATTTCCGACAGCACTTCAAGGCAGCATAAGGGTCCGACAAGCTGCTCATATTCACAAAAGGCCCTTTGTCATCTTTTTACTCCTCCTTCTTATTCCTTTTCCATCCATCTGACTTCATGACAGATGAAACTGATTAACGGCATCACTTTTGTCGGATCTCTTTTGGTTTCAGAAAGAGCTTTTAAGACGTTTAAAACCATCATCCAGAACAAGTCAATGTGTGTTACGAATACAGAGCAATTTTACCATAGAGCACTGCTGTATTTTGTATTTACAGGGTTTGTGCTTTCCTTAGTGCGTCAGCTTATAGCCTTTGGTGTAAGCGGGTCTGTTTTGCATCCGTTTTATCATAATTAGATAAATAAAAAAAGAAAAAAAAAAGACTAGAGCAGGAGGAAGGGGAGGGATTTCCATGCTCCATGAAAAAACAAGTGTGTGTGTGTGTGTGTGTGTGGCGTGTGTGTGTGTGTGTGGGGGGGGGCTTTTTCCTCCAGTTTCCATGAGCTGAGAAGAGCGAGCAGGAGCAGGAGGAGGGGGAGGCTGGACATTCCTCTCATACTGCAGACCAGGCAGGGGGAAACTTCCTGCCACTTCCCCTCAACCGCTTTTTTTTTTTTTAACGGTGAAACATGAAATGCACGGGGGAGGACGAAGCCTTTTTGGCTGCAAACAAGCTTTTATACCCGGAGAAAAGACTGAAAGCGTTCAGACTCGCGGTGAAGACTCGCCATTGACAGGCGGCAGCGAGCATAAGTTTGTGGAGCTTTTAGCAGAGGAGCCGCTACAGTCCCACAGGACAGGAGAAAATAACAAAAAGTGACGTCTCGCTCAGTTGAAGGACGGGGATAGTGAACGGAAAAAGGTAAAAACTGATTTGTTGGCATTATGAAATGAAAAAGTTGGATTAAACCGTCTGCTCTTCTCTACACTGTCGCGTAGACCTAGTGAAAACTGCGAAGGATAATAATACGGATGTGACCAACAAAAACTCCATGTTCCACTAGGAATGTTATAGGCCTACCCATTTTCCTTTTGTATTATAAAGGCAACCAGAAAACTGAAGGTAAGAACATGCTGATGTGTTTTTATCAATGCCTTATGTCAGTCACGCAGATTTCAGTAATGGATGCTGGGAAATAACGACTTACAGTGACTAAGGTAGTATTTTCTCCGAACAGTGGTAGCTTAAGCTTGGACAGTGTCAGGTGAAGACTGTACCAGGGGTCCTTGAAATAGGTCCAATGGAAATGGAAAAAACTTTGACATTGTTCTGTCACTGGTGCTGACCACACAAGGTTTCAGTTCAAATGTTCATGTGCCTACTGAATATGGCCAACCTAAGATGTCAGTCACTGTTGAAATGGTTCACTATAACATGATTAGGCTATAACACTAGAAGGGTTTGTATGTTAGCACTTCAACATGGTGTTCCTGCAACATCCAGGTTACTTCATCAGGTGACCTTTGACCTGACCTGTATTCCATGGCTGATCTAACCTTTATTCAGTGGCTATGGACGAATAGTCATTTTTCCTTAAGACAGCTTGTAACGGAGTAACATCACCCGGATGAGGCAGCCATTACCAGAGCTGTTCAAATTCTCTTTATGCAATAGTAAAATTAGAGCACCACTCTGTGATTTACAAAAACAAATTATCAACTTGTCACATTACAAATGCAGCCTGTATCACCCCAAACAACTTTAAAGCACACTAAAGTCCACATTTTTACTGTGTTTATTTGCAAGGTGGTTTCTTAAAAGGAACCCCGGCTATGATGACTTGTAGGCCCTAATAAGCCACAATTGTTCTCTTGTACTAAAATATGTTGTTACAAACTCATAAAATATTGCCATTGAATAAAAAATCTATAATATTTAGTACATATTTTGACCTACGTAGGTCGCCATGTTTTCCGCGCGCAATGCACTCTGGGGGCGATGACGTAAAATGGTTGCAATTGGTAGAATAGCTATTGACGCTAGTGTTTGTTTACGTGTGCACAGTTAAGTAAAATGCTACATTGCGCTGCTTGTGGATACAATTTCCAGTCAAAAGGCAACAAGGGGAGTGATGTGAGTTTGCACTGCTTTCCTACTGACAAGAAGAGGAGGAAGGAGTGGGAAGATGCCCGTGGACGGACACAACTTCCCAAAGATCCGCGGCTGTGTTGTCGACATTTTTCTTCTGATGCATTTGATCTGCAACTGCTGAAAGAGCTCACCGGAGCGGCTGGGTATAAACGAAGACTAAAACCAAATTCTTTTCCGACAATTTTCCCACATAAGGAGACAAGAGACGCTGGATGCTCTCCTGAGCAGACAACCCGCTCCTGCAGTTGCCGCTTCTGTAACGTTAGGCGAACCATCGGACACGCCACTGGTATCAGAGGAAGATAGTTCACCTCTTCAGTCGGTTAAGCAATCAGTAAGTGTAACGTTACAGTGTCGTGGAGTAGGGCTGCAACGATTTGTCGACGTTGTAGGCAAAAATCGATAATAGAAATAGTCGACTATGAATTCGATTGTCGACAATTGTCGCCAGACGCGTTTTTCCAACGGAGTGAGGCATCTCACTTCATTACAATCTCTGTCGAGAGTCGCACATGCGCAATAGCGTCTCTGCCGAGCGGTAACTAGGGAAATGGCGGCGTCCTACACAGCAGCTACGCGTACCAAAACTTCTAAAGTTTGGGAGCATTTTAGCCTGGATACGGCCAATAAAAAGATTACTTGCAAGGTCTGCAAAGCACACCAATAGCCAAAAAGGATGACCTTCTCAGCTGGTGGAGAGAAAATGAGGGGCGTTTTCCCACACTGTCAAACCTAGCCAGATCTCTTCTTTGCATTCCTGCAACATCCACCCCAGCAGAGCGAATTTTGCAGACTGTGCAGCTGACCACTGAATGTACTTCACAAAATGCACTTAATATTTGTTTTGTTTACTGTTTTACTGCTGCTAATGCGCAGTCCCTTGGTTTACAGGAAAAAATGTTTACTTGATTTTAATTTATTTTTTTTTTTATAAAACATATTTGCCTGTCCTTAAAAAAATGGACAGAGGTTTATTTATTTATGGATTTATGTCTATACTGACCGAGCACTCTGCCTAATTGGTTTTAGAGATGACATTTTTATTTATTTTTTGTATGAACCAGCCTATCAGCAGCAAAGTTGAATAAAAGATGCATTTTTTATTCAAGTACCCAACTTTCTTGGGTTTATTATCATTTGCCACACAGTTAAAGCAACCTCATGCTAAATTTAAGAAAAATTTAATAATTATCCGATTAGTCGACTAATCGTTTCAATAGTCGGTGACTAGTCGACTACTAAAATAGTCGTTAGTTGCAGCCCTATCGTGAAGGCTGACGAGGGCAGCCCATAAGACTGCATCAAAGTTTTCATGTGCTGTGATGCATGGATATCTGCAAAAATGATCAAAGTCGTGCGTTTCACTGTATATCCTAATTATCTATAAAGCACACGACAGCTCTGGATGCTAATAATCTCCAAAATTATTGATATTGAAATAAGTTTGATCACACAATAGCTTACCGTGAACATCTGCGAGCTCTTGACAACAAACTCTCTCCCTTTCGGTTACCATGGAGACGCAGTTGCCGCACATACACCACCGGTTTTGTCCCACTCTCGCCTCATCTCGTCTTTCTTGCTCTTCATTTTTATGCTCGTTTTGTGAAACATTGTCAGTGCTGTCCTCCTCATTAATGTTTCGCTCGGGTTCAAATTGAAAAGGCTGAACAGATGACATGAAATGTCGCTGAACAGTCACAACAGGGTCCCGAAGCCCACCAGTGCAACCATATGACGTCACAACCCAGAGTGCACTGCGACGTCAACAACAATGGCGACCTATGAGTTAAACTATTTTTACACATTTTATAAAAACGAAGACATCAAGAAGGTTTTTTATATCACTTTATTATAACTGATACTAACATTTATCTACTACAAGTCTTCATAGCCGGGGATCCTTTTAAGATATTATACATAAACTAACAGTCAAATCATAATCAGAAAGATGAAGCAGTACAAGACATTTTTATCCAGATGTTTGTAATTTAACATGGCTGAGACTTAAAAAAGATATGCACACATTTCTGCTGCCTGAATCTGCCTCACTCCCAGCTAATCAAAATTGGCAAAGAGGTGAAGTGTTGGTGAAGCAAGCCTAGTTAGTTAAACAAGACAACTGGAAGCTACCAAGCTTGCTAAGGCTGGTAAGCTATTAATGTTCACATATATAGAGAAGCAAATGTCACCTCATGGAAGTTGACCTCATGACCTTTATTTGCCCCGAAAACATCTATACTTATAATATATACTTAACAGGGCTCCAGACTAACTTTTTGCATTGGTTGCACTGGTGCGCCTAACTTTTTTTTTTTAGGTGCACTGGCAAAAAATTTAGGTGCACTCGAATTTTAACGCCATAAGGAGACCTTTCTGGCTCCACAACTTTAATATAACGTGAATGATTTCCAAACAAGACTAAGATATTGAGAAATCCTTGTCTTTATTTGAAGGACATTGACATAAGAAAAATAAGGTGTTTCACTATTAGGCAGCTCCTCTTTGGCAATGTTGTATGCAACATTACATTTTATAATAATTTCTGATTCCTCAGAGGACCTGATTGCTGCTGCCTGCCGCTGAAATGCAGCTGGGAGAGGGGCCACTTTCTCCACACACCGGTCCCGGCATGTAGTGTGTTTTTTTGACATGCTGTGTTTTTTTTTAAGTTTCGACACGAAACGTTGTTGACCCGCTTACAAATGCACTATTACCGGCCATACTATGACCGCACTCATGACAGTATACACAGTGCATTATATTACCTCCTTTATCGTACCGTAACCAGGGAAACTGTTTCAACCAGTCCTGCCTGAAAGAATACGTTTTCAGGTTTTTGCTTTGAGTCTCGGGGCCGGGCTCTTTCTCTTGCCGTTTTTAGACAGAGCACCAAGCCGCGGTTTTAGACAGAGGCCGGCAAATTGGGGGTCTGTTGTGGTCGCCGATTTTCCGCCTCGGAGGGTACACTTATTTCCGCCTCGACTGCTATCTAAAACCGAGGCGGAAATGTGCCGGCCCGTGGGTGAGCTGGGCAGAGATGTCAATGACCTGTACTGTTGTGCGACCCACAACCGAGGAGTTTTAAAACCAGGAAACAGCTGCTCACAGCAGTCAGTCCATTACTTCATCCACAGACATTAAGATGAACAACTGAGCAGCCGCTGAGATCCAGGAGCCTCGGTCTTTGTTTTGTTGTGTTAGCTTGATGTCATGTCGGAAAGCTAAGGATGGTCGCTACTTTCAAATTAAAAGCCCCCCGCTAAGAACCCAGTTCTAAACTCCAGTGGGGTGCAATGTAAAGCTCTTATTTTGAAGACAAATTCTATGTCACCGTTCACAGCCCAACTTCCAGCTTCACGTCACGTCACATGTTTACGCCTACCTCAGAGGCGGCTTTCGGAAAAGGAGGAATATTACGCCTCGGTTTTAGAAAGACAGGCTGGCAAATTGCCGCCCTTGAGTTGGAGCCAATGTGCCGCCTTTTCTATCTAAAAAGGGCTTCTGACTCGGTTGTCTCCTCTGGTTCCGAGTCTGATGCCGCCGAAGGACCGGGGCTTGGCATCTCAGCAGGAACCGAGGGAATGGCAGCAGGGGTGGTTGTCGGCTTAGATTGTTTAAAAATGAAAATGAAAAAACTTTCAATACTTCTGCCCCTCTTCATTTTGCCTCGTTTTGTTTCTTTTCTTTTCCCCTTCCGCTGCTGTGGCGCTCAGGTAGCTAGCGCCGCTCGCATTTTTTTTTTGTTTTGCCGCTCGCAAATTTTAAAGTTCAGTTCAGTCACAGGAGAACACAGAGAGACGATGTGCTCGCAAAGGACATTCATATTTTTTAGATGCACCGGTGCGACCTAGAAAAATCCTTAGGTGCACTCTTAAAATTTTTGGTCGCATATGCGACCAAAATGGTCGCACTCTGGAGCCCTGCTTAACATAGGGTGACCATACGCCCTCTTTTACCCGGACATGTCTCTCCAAGAGGCCTGGTTAAGTGTCTTTTTGAGAATTCAGAATATGCGTTAACTGAGTTAGAAGCACGTAAAAAACACTCGACCTGACCAGAAAAACCCTCAAAATTTTGCCGCGTAGTAGTGTCCTCTTTTTGGGGATTCAGAATATGGTCACCCTACTTAACAGCAACAGCCACTTGTGTGTGTTTGTGTTCAATCAGCAAATTCAGCACACACCAGATACACACACTGCAGTGTTTTTCTTTTCCCGCAAGCAAGGGTGAATGTAAAACTTTGCTTTCCTCAACTCCCGGTTTTGTCCTCCTGAAGCTCTGGGCTTTGCCATTGACTGTATCGTCCAGAGCTTGCTAGCTTCAGCAGCTGTCCGCTGCGAACACAATCACTCGTCAATCCAAAACACCAGCGTCTGTCCCTCTGCTCCAGTCTTTTAGTCTAACTGACTGCATAGAAATCTATATATTAAATCTCTGATATCTGCATTAAAAATTCTCCAGAGGGCAACAACACCACTCTTGTGGCTGAGAGGTGAAGATCAATGACTGAGGTGAAACCCAGCAGATAGCTCGCTGCATAGAGTAGAGAACTGAAACCATTTATTCAAACATGTAAACATGTTTACTTTTGCTGTAAAGTTTTCTTGACTCTTGTAGGGATTGACTTGTTTTTGGCTCAAGTGGCCATTGGAGGCACTATATTTCCCAGGCCCGGAGGTTGTGGCTTGAGATTTTCTTCATTTTTGAACAGTGTTCTTTCACCACGGCAGACCCACGACAATACAAATGCAGGTCTACAGGCTTGAGGCAAGTTGGAGGTTGAGAGCAGATTATCGTGACCTCAGTATAAACTGCAAGATTTAATACTGCTTCTGCAGATGGAGCATGCAAACAGAAGCTGGAGTTGGATCTGGTTTGTTGGAATTGTGATTTTTCTAGAGGTGGCATAAAAAATGATCCAAGTATCATGATTATTTAGCAATTCTCCCTGGATAAATTTCATATAGTAAGGAGGGGAGAACAGGTTAGGATGAGCCATGTTTTACATTTGATTATCTTGCTGCAAAAGAAAAGTGTGAAGTATATAGTAGTATATATAGCTTAGGTAGTTGTGTACCCATAGAAATTAGATTTCAGCTGTTAATTATGGAAGTATTTAATTATGGTGGTTTCAGAATGATGACCAGTAAAAAAAGATGTCTTGTGGCACAACTTGTTCCAAGTTGGGGATAAAATGAGCATAGGTTCAAGCTAAGTTGAGCCCTCCAGGGTCAACAGCCACTCTTGAATACTGATGTATAAATGACACAAAATCAAACAGTTTTGAGATAATTTTTAACTGAATTAATGCCATCAAAAGGAAAAACTTGTGCTTTTAAGTTAAATTCCATGCTTGTAAACTCAATATTTTCAATATTTAAACTGTAATCCTTGTCTATTAGCTCAGAGAATGTATGTCTTAATATGCTTTTGTGTATAACATATATTGTATATGTGTGGCTTAAACTTAACATAAATCAACAATTAGATATTTATTACATCAACAAGATGTAAGATTTGTAACAGCATTTTTTTAAACTTTGGTTTGCTTACTACTCTCTCCATGTACTTCAGCCCAACATGTATTGAGTAATGTGAAGTATACTTCCTTAATTTGTGGTCTCATGATTGCTTTTGTTTATTGTTACCGTTTATTGATACAGGGGGTGGCAAATTTTATGCACTGGCTTGACTTGCCTTGTTCTCCCTAATGCACGCTTGGCCCATTAGTTCTGTGCCAACGCTTAATTTGACCCCCTTTTAATGTGATAACAAAGTTAATATCACAATCACGATGAACCTGCCTTTGCAAATGATCCATTTTAATTCACATACTTCTACTAAAGCACTGTGTTCTTATATTTGCAGGCATACACACCATTTCATATGCTGAAATGAACTACCTGCTGACATTACTATTGGTAACAGCAAGCTCATATATATGTAGATGTATATACTATATATTAGGGCTGGGTATTGTTAAGAACCTCACGATTCGATTCGATTTCGATTTCGATTTCGATTATTTAGGTCGCAATTCGATTCAATATCGATTCGATTCAACATTGATTTAAATGCGTCGATATTGATTCAGTAATAAGTAATAATAAACAAATAACTCAGTATCTGCTGATAATTTTTAAATTCAAAAAGTAATCTTAAAGTATAAATCTCTCCTCTGGGAAGTTCTAGTTTGAAATGAAATGTAAACAAAGGCACATGATGTGCTTAGATATAAAATAGTGAAACCTTAGTTAAGCTGAGATAATGCCATTGTTTCTGGGACTGCATGGTACATTTTTGTCTTATCTAAACATTGACATGACCGCGGTCCCTCCGCCCTCCGGCTAGACGCGAGGGGGTAAAACGTTGACACTGAACCCCCCTCTCACCCCGGAGGAGAGTGCTACCCACGGGGGCACGGTGCAGCGGCCAGGGTGAGACCGACTGCGCTGGGAGTTTATAGTCTCCGACAGAGCGGTGCGTCAGACATCGGCTACCCGCCTCCGCAGCACCGACGGCGTTTCCACGGCGCATCACCCTCCGACCCTCGAGCGAGGTCGCGGGCGAGGCGCTTCCAGCTGCTGGAGGCGGGGACCGAGAGGCGTCCGGCGAGGGACAGCGGGTGGTCGGGGCCGCTGCTTGCCGGAATCGATTCAGAGGATTTTCTGACCGATATTGAATTGGGAAAAAATATATTGCAATGCACTGATGAATTGATATTTTTACCCACCTCTACTATATATGTATATACTTTATATGTGTATACATGTCTATGTGTGTATCTATATACTATATATATATAGTGTATAAGGGTATATACCATATACAATCCTCTCCAAAACTATTGGAACAGTGAGGCCAATTCCTTTATTTTAGATGTACACTGAAAACATTTTGGTTTGACACCAAAAAATGAATATGAGACAAGAAATCAGTGTTTCCGCTTCCATTTCGAGGTATTTACATCTAGATCTGTTAAAAAATTAGAAGATAGCACCTTTTGTTTGAACCCACCCGTTTTTCAAGTGAGCAAAATTATTGAAACATGTGACTGACAGGTGTTTTTTGCTGCTCAGGTGTGTCACACAAAATAGCGCTGAATGTCTCAGTTTCAGCTTTGAGTTTTGCCTTTGCAGACTGGTTTATCATTAAAAACGTGTAACCAACATGAAGACCAGAGAGCTGTCTATGGGAGAAAAGCAAGCAATGTTGAAGCTGAGAGAAGATGGAAAATCAATCAGAGCCATTGCACAACCATTAGCCATAGTCAGGACAACCATTTGGAATGTCCTGAAGAAGAAAGAAACCACCGATGTACTCAGCAACATATGTCGAACTGGTAGACGAAGGAAAACATCAGCAGTTGATGACAAAATATTGTGAGAGTTGTAAAGGATAACCCTGAAAAAACTGTCAGTGACATCTTCAACAACCTCCAGAGGGCAGGAGTGACGGAATCACAAGCCACTGTTTGCAGAAGACTTTGGGAACAAAAGTATAGTGGCCACCCTAGACGATGCAAACCAGCAATAAGAATAGGAAGGCCAGATTGGAATTTGTCAAAAAGTACAGTAGTGCTGGGCAGTATACCGGTTCACACAGAATACCGGTGTATGCTTTCGTTATGATATGAATTTTTAATATACCACCATACCGCTGTATTTGATTACACAATGTTCAGAACGCTGCGCCACGGGAAACTGTTCCAGACCGGACCCTCTTCAGTGTTGTGCTTCTACAGGCATGGTGCGATAGCCAGGCGTAGTGGGGATAAACAGTTGTGCTCTGGTGTTATGTTATGGTGAAGATGGATAGGATAGACATTGCAGTTCATCACTTAATCCGCGGATGTCAAGATGAGCAACTGGAAAGCCGCTGAGATCCGGGAGATGTTAACATCTCCTCGGTCTCTGTAGCTGTCAGCTTGTTGTTGTAGCGGCAAGCTACTTAAGATCGCTACTTTCAAATTAAAAGCCCCCCGCTAAGAAGTCTACAGAAAGATTTTTGTGTGCCAATTTAAAGAGACATAGAACCAAACTGATTGGCTTTCTTGCATGATGAAAGATCTCCCAATGACCCAAAACACACTGCCAAAACAAACAAGGAGGTCATCACGGGAAAGAAGTGGAAGGTTTTAGACTGGCCAAATCAATCTCCTGACTTAAATGCTATTGAGCATGCATTTTACCTGCAAAATGCAGAAATTTGGCTATGTAGGTCGCAAGCATGATGCAGTTATTGCAAACAAAGGATTTGCAACTGAATATTAATTATCATTCACTTTAATCTATTTTAAGTCTACCTGTTCCTAAACTTTTGCTCACCTAAAATTTGGGGTTCTGTTGCAATTGATGCTGTCCTCTTAGTTGTGTAACAGATCCAGATGTTAATACCTGGAAATGAAAGCTGGAATGCTGATCTCTTGCCTCATATTCATCCTTTGATGTCAAACCCAAATGTTTTCAGTGTACAGCCAAAATAAAGGAATTGACCTCGCTGTTCCAATAGGGGGACTGTATGTGTAATGTGTCTCTCTCTCTCTCTCTCTCTCTCTCTCTCTCTCTCTCTCTCTCTCTCTCTCTCTCTCTCTCTCTCTCTCTCTGTCTGTTGGATATACGTGTACGTGTATATGTATACTATATATATTATAGGAGTTTTACTAGATAGATAGATAGATAGATAGATAGATAGATAGATAGATAGATAGATAGATAGATAGATAGATGGTGTCTGGAGCTACAGCTGACACAGATTTTTTAGGTCTCTTGTATCTTGCATGTTAATCTGCTGCAGAGTGCTGACTACTGCCTTTGGTTGAACTGGACTGCTTTTCTGCGTTTTAGCCACAAGATGTCGTCCTACTTAAAGATAACAATAGCAATGAGAGTTTTTGCTTAAGGAAGTCCTCTGCCCTGTAAAATAGGTGAGACGCTTGTACATTTTGTGCCTCAATTTAATCTTTTTCTAATCACAGAAAACAAGAACAGAAACCCTCCGCAGCAGCCCCCCTGTTGTAAAAGTCACAAGCATTTAAAGGGGAAGTTACAGTCTTGAGTATTTATCTCACGGACAGTTGGCAGAGTAAATGCTGGTAAAGCAATTACGCTAGCTCACAGGTATGAAGGAGCGGCTCAGTGCTGAATGGTTGCCAGATTCACCTGTCTCTACTTCCCAGCCCCACCTGTTGGAGTGAGGGTAGAGGATTGGATGGGGTGGAAATGGAAAGGCGTGCCACCTTAAACTTGCACAAAGCAGGTAGATATTTCTAAAACATTTTGTAAAAGAGGAACCGTTGGATTACCTCGTAGTTTTTACCCTGGGTTGATTTGAGATTATTCTCTGAAGAAGCCGCACAGGTAGGAGCATTTTAAAAACATAATGTATAAACCACTCATAACTAGTGATTCTTGAACATCAAGTTAAGGGCTGGATTAAACTATATGTAGTGAAGAGGAAAAACAGGATTGAAGGTGTCATTTAGTTCTTGTTTATCTAAGGTGTTTATGGGAATACAATTAAAAAAGCCCAATGGTTTAGTCTGGAGAGAGGGATTAAATTGTGTTACAACTTCAGCTATGGTCAAAATCAAAGACAATTTTGTCAAGACAACTAATTTTACTTTATCGTCTGTGCCTTGTTGTATATATTCTCTAAATATTTGTTGTCACATTACTATTTCTCTATTTTCTGTCACAAATTGAATCTTTTTCAGGAGAAGTAGGCAATATTTTCAGCAAGACTGCTGAATCTTGCTAAATGCTCCATTTACCAAGATTGTCAGGTTAAAGACTAAAATGAAAATCTTAAAGGTTTCAAACAGAAACAATAACAAGTAGAGATGTAACGGTATGAAAGTTTCGCACTGCGGTAATAGTGACCAAAATTATCACGGTTATCGGTATACCGTGGTATTTTTAAAATGTCTTCAAAATGTTGAAAAAACACTGATACACTGATAAACTGAAATAATTTCACTAAGATTTATATTTAAATAGATTTATTATATCTTAAAATAGTCCAAATCCAAAACCTTAGCAAAACACTGCAAAATCAACATTAAACAAGTATAAAAGAATGTATCAAGTGCAAAATAGGTCATTGGCTTTTTGTGATGAGGCAGCCTGTTTTTGAAACGTGTCCTTTAATGTCTGCGTTACAGAGGTAGAATGACATGTAGTGGCAATAGCACTCGATTGGCCAGCAGACCCTCTCTGTGAAAAAAATGAATAGAAAATGTTGTTATTAATTATTACTGTAATTGTTACTTAATACTAAGGGTGCAACCAACAGATCACAAAACTCACAATTTAGATCATTTTTGTGAGAAACAGGTTGGATCATTTTTTAGATTAAAACAAATAGGATTATTATTAAATTAATTATGAATACTCTATTTTAGCTCTTATCTTTATCTAGACACTTGTTATATTCACCATTTTATATTATTCTTTATATATAGTCTATTCTTTAAAATAATCGACAAGTGTTATATATTTCTGATATTACTTCTGATATGACTGATATTACTTCTGATATATATATATATATATATATATATATATATATATATATATATATATATATATATATATATATATATATATATATATATCTTGGCTGTCTGTCTCTCGGTCTGCCTGCTCGTCTGGTATCAGTGGTACTCAGAGGGCTGCTGAGCCACAGGTAGACGCTGCTCCGGTGAACGGAGCTGAGATGAAAGTCAGTCATCTCAGTCAGTTTGCGTTCACTAACTCAGATCACCCAGTACGTGTTTGTCTCAGATCCTCCTCACTGCAGCTCTGCATCAATATTTGGGGAATTATTAGGTCGACTTTAAAAAGTGAAATCTACAATAAGTGGTTCAGATAATGTGCCAAATCACGGATCAACTTTGTTCTGTTATACCACTACCTGGTCGGTTTACATTAATGACAATGGCAAACTAGACAGAGAATCCACATACATCATGCACCCGAGCTTAAGGTTAGCTTACCTTGCATTCGCTGAACAGTTGAGGGTGATGGTCGCGCAAATTGGATGTGTTGCCGCCCCTTGCAACAACTTCCTTCTTGCAGCTCCTGCAGATAGGGCTGCCATCCTTGACCAGCTGTCCCTGAGCATTCTTAAAATAACCAGAAAACGCCCAGACTTCAGATTTGGTTTTCTTTGAAGCCGGAAAAATGCCTTGAGGGCCGCTACTGTAACGTCCTCCCTCCGCCATGTCTTCTTCACAACATAACATGCGTACATAATACGCTGCGCATGCGCAGGGAGACTTAAATAGTATCTCGCGAGTTTTCCACACCGTGGTTATCGACCGCGGCGGTTACCATGGTAATTAAAACTTTAACGGTAACCTTCACCATTGGGAATTTTGCCATGGTTTACCTTGACACTGGTTACCGTTACATCCCTATAAGACAGTAATTAAATGACTGAAATCCAGTTAATAAGACTGTAGCCCTTTTTACACAGAAGGGGCTACTCTGCATTATCACTGCAGCGGCAGTTTGCCAATTTGTAAAGGCACACCAGTGTGAAATTCACACAGAAAGCCGATGCTGCGGATCCAGAAAAAGGCAGTTCACGTCATGATAATATTTTTCAGTCATTTCCAATTTTTACATTGACATGCATGCAGGCAGACTGTTGACAGCCAGAGTGCAGGACTCAACTGACAGTGAAGAAGAGGTCTAAAAAATTCAGAAAAAAACAAGTCCATTCTCTCTCATTGTTAACTCTACCAACTTAAATATAGAGAAATGTGTGCTTGTCGTAACCATGTGGCCCTGGATGCAATCGTACCAACACTTTTGGCTCAGCGGGATTTTAAATGACAGGAGCGCTGACCAACTGCTCCAATAAAGTGAAACTCTCGCCAAAATGCAACCTAGGCTTTTTTTGTGAATGTATATGAGTCAAACCTTCGTGTAAAAGCATGGTAACATGGACGAGAGTTAAGGTGGCAGGGCTGTACGTTAACTTTTTCAGCACATAGCACTAGTGCTACAGAGGCTGACAGTTTTTTAGCACCGGACCAGAGAGTTGTAGCACACCCTAAAAATGCCCGTCACCTCTACAGAGGACAATTAATGCAGCTCATCACTTACACAGTAACATCAAGTGTAATTCATATATCAGTCCTTCCAGAAAAATGCAGAGTTTTTTTGTGATTGTTGCGGGCAAAAATTCTTGATTATGCGGCACGTTTTCTTAAAAAATGCGATGGAATATGCAGGATTTTTATGCAATGAACTTGCGGGAACTTGCAAAAATTGCGGGAACTTGCAAAAACTGCGTTTGATGAAAAAGAGAAAAAAAAGTGATTCTCCCAACACCCTGTTCTCACTGGGCTACTACCTTAATGTAGAGAGTAATTTCTTATTACTTCCTATGATAAGCAAGCATACTACATCCAAGGCTGGATGAAGAATTCAGAGGCCCTTGGGCCAGACTCTTAGAGGCCCTTACACACGCACACACACGCGCGCACACGCACACACACACACCACGGATGGAAATTAACTTTTTTGTCCACCTGCCACTGTGGCTGGTAAATTTTAAAATCTACCAGCCACTTTTATATTTAAGCGTTGATGTGTACAGCACAATGCCTAGAAACATATTTTTATGAGTATTTCGCAATCAGTGCTTGTTATCAGAGTTGATTATTCAGTAATTATGCCATACCATAAATAAACAGGAAATTAAGTCTGAATAGACAAAGTGGTTCAAAGTGAAGGTTAGATGGTTAGAAATCTATATCAATGTCTCCCTGCAACTTACAGGAATTTACAAATTTCAACTTATTTCATATGTTCGACTGCACTGGACCCACACAAAGGAAGTGGAAATTGCATCATTAGGTGATCAGAAGGTTAGTAATATATAGCAACATCTACTTGCAACTATAGAATTAACTGTACTTAATTATTCCCTATATCAACCGTTACGATGTAACGCCACATTTTAATTTACTTCCGTTCATGTAAACTCCGACAGAAGAGCAGCCAGCTCAGCTGACCGGAGTGCGGAGTAATAATTAGTAGCAGTGAAGAGTTCAAGTGAAGGCTTGTAGCAGAACGGCCAAGACGGTCATATTGGCCGTTTTCAAATATGTGCAATAACTTTGTCTGTATTTTAATTTAGGATTGTCTTGTGTGTAATTTATATAAAAACTAAGACAGTATGATGTGTGTTTTACCTATTTCGGCCATAAGCGGTCATATTGACCGCACATCATTTCACAGGGTTTCATATTTACATAGTTTGTGCTTCTTTGCGAATTTACTTGTAAGTGAACTATTATATAGTTGTATTATCTCGCCTGGTTGGCACCATGGACAAACAAAACGGGAATTCCCCCTCGGTGAAACAGCGAGCGGAGCTGTTCGGTGCTGAAGTGACGCGACTCTGGCTGTGTACCAGAGAAACCCGAGGAAGAATATCTGCATCCTGAGCACCGTGCACAGGTGTGGGCACCTTTAGTGGGGCGAAGGCAAAACCAGAGTCTGGCGTACGGCGGGGAAGCCTTGGACCAGATTCGAGAGCGTAGGCCTACTCCGTCAAAGGCGGTGCAGAGGATGGCCAGTGGCGGCCTTCTGCAACAACCTGCAATTATGAAATTCCGCAGCGCCTCTCTGAATAAGAACGTCTTTATCCTGTCACTGCTTGTGTCTTTCCACAATGCCGGATCCGTAGTCATCACGTACCACTCCTGCATTTCTTGTTCAGCTTCGGGGGCCGCCGGTGTTATGCCGAGAAGTGCCTGCATGCCGGGATCTGCATGCCGCTCGCAGCCTGTGGGGGATGCAGCATTCGGCAGAACTGGTTTTGAAGTTGCCAAGATATGCATCCCTGGCTGCTTAAGACAGATACACTGCTACATGTATGGAGTCCATGTTCATATGTACAAACAGTGGCGCTGCCAGGATTCAGTTGCAAAGTACGCACAGAAACGGCAAATACAAACACTCTTAATTACAATTTCTGTAACCTCATAACTGTTTATTTATATGAAAATGGACTCCATACATGTAGCAGTGTATCTGTCTTAAGCAGCCAGGGATGCATATCTTGGCAACTTCAAAACCAGTTCTGCCGAATACTGCATCCCCCACAGGCTGCGAGCGGCATGCAGATCCGGGCATGCAGGCACTTCTCGGCATAACACCGGTCCCAGCGGCGTTGTCACTGGCAGTTCCCTGCTGTCATCCGTGGCGTCATCCGCAGCATTGTCCGCGGTATCACTCACGGGATCATCCGCGGTATCAGTGGCTTCACCACGGCCGTCAGGCTGGTCAAAGATGCGGGTGGGGCCGCCGATTCACAGGTGTCTGTCACTGTCTCAGTCGAAGGCGAGGCACCCCGCTGTGGATGAGCTGGTGAAGTGGAGGCATCTGCCGGGTAGCGGTCCTGCTCTTCACTGTCGCTGATGCCGTCAACATTCTCATCCTCTATTGCTGGCTCTCCACTAACGTTTAAGCTCCCACAAGATTTAAAGTTAGATGCGGTGAAAAAGCTTGAGATGTTCGGAATGCTCTGCCGGAGTTGCAAATGTCTTTTATCCCTCTCCTGTTTTGCTTTTTAATTTAGAGGCCTCTCTCACCGATTTAATCAGTTATATTAGTTATATTTTTATTTGCAAATAAATCGGGTAGGCAATACCTTTGTAATCCATCACACACTTAATGAGGTCTACTCACAAGGAGGGAAAAAAAAGTGAACGGAGGACTCTGGGAGTCCGAGGCCCCCGGGCCGCGGCCCAGACGGCCCGGTTCGGGATCCGGGCTTGACTACATCACAGAAAGTGCTGGAAATATTTAAGTTCTCATCTTGTTTTATTTCAGACCTGAATAAACACATGGCTCAAACTTACAAAACATTGATGAGTCAAACAAGTTCTGTAGCTTTACATAAGGAATATGCTACAACTTCTGTAAAATTGAATAAATAAAATATAAAAAAATAAAATGTGTGCTTCCTGTTTTACAGAGGTAGCTATACAAAACAGACATCTTCTGTTAAAATAAGTGCTTCCAATGCACAAAGTGCAAACTCTTGCTGTTAGGTAAATTTACATACTACTAATATACTTACAACTGTAAGGTTTTTGAAACAAGTATGATTTTTTTGTTGTCAAATGAGACTGATTTGCGGGCTTCGTGATGGCTTCATCACGGGGTTTGCAGCTTGTGATGATGTTCAAGTCGTGTAATTACGTCACTTCATAACGTTCCCGTGGCAACGGGGGAAAATGGCTGCTCTTGGGTGAAGTAAACGCAACATTTTTCAACTTTCTGCTAAGATATATGTGACTTTTTTGCAACGAAAATGCGGCGTATTTGAAAAAATGCAGCCCCCGCATAAATATGCGGACTTTGGCTGATTATGCATTGAATTATGCGATCGCATAATAGCGTTTTTCTGGAGGGACTGATATATACATTATGTAAAACAATTATAGAATAATAACTCGAAATGTTTTCGGTCTGTGTTGGTCAGTCCTCGTTAACTTCATTTACGTTATTGTCTGTGTCGTCCGGGGTGCCTGGGGTCTCTTTAGTTCGTTTCGTGTTCTCAATGCGGACAGGTTGGAAAAATCTCTCCATGTTGTTGACTCGTGGGAGTAACGTTAGCGTTAGCCACTGTGTGCCAACCCAGCCGCATGGGACAGAGCGTGAGTAAAAGCTGCGACCGTGAGGAATTGTGGGAATTGGTGTTCAATATACAAGACATAACATTATTGACCACAGTTGACTACAACTACCAGGAAGGATAATCGTAGTACCATTGTTCTACTTTGGTTCTAAGCAGAAGGATTTTTTTTTTAAAACAAGATTCCGAACAAGATTTTTTTTTTTTGTGGCTAAATCTGCTCATAGCACCCATGCTACAGGACAGATAAATTCTTAGCACAGGCATGTTTTGATGTAGCACGTGCGACATTTATGTCGCACTGTACAGCCCTGGGTGGACTGCTACTGTCTTCTGGCAACAACTATCCACGCGATATCTTCCTTGACTTTTCCGGCTTTTGATTTTAGTATTGCTTCTTATATGAGGCTCCTTTTTCAACTTCAAGGTCAATATTGTTTTTCACTAATGACAAAACAACGAATTATCCTTAGAGTTAGACTTAGACAACTTTATTCATCCTTTTGGGAGGGTCCCTCAAGGAAATTGAAGCTCACAGCACTGTCACATATAGAGGATCAAGAAAGAAGAGACACCAAGGTACCCGACACCCATATACAGATAGAAAACCAAATACAATATATTATACATAGGTATATAAATATAAATATATATGTATAAATATGCAAGAAATATACATACATACATACATTTAAAATGTACATGTAAATATACATATAAGTAAATATAAAATAACACTGTAAGAATATAAATATATATATGTACATACATATATATACACACACACACACACATAAGACTGTACACAGGTACACAGTATCTGCTATGGTTCTGTTGTTATTGCACATGGTTATTGCACATGGTTTTTCATGAACAGTCCGGCATATCTATAGTTTTAGTTGGGCAGACCTCTCCTCCCTGTCTCTCAGTCTCTCCCTGTTGGCCCTCTTCCCCCCTAGTGAGGAGTTGAACAGTTTGATGGCATGGGGGACAAAGGTGTTTTTCAGTCTGTTTCTCCGGCTCTTTGGAAGGAGCGCATGTCGCTGAACGGGCTCCTCCGGCTGCTGATGACAGTGTGCAGAGGGTGGTTGGCCTTGTTCATGATGCCCCGTAGTTTGTTGAGGGTTCTCCTCTCTGCCACTGTCACCAGAGGGTCCAGCTTCATGCCGACCACAGAGCCGGCCCACCTGACCAGCTTCTCCAACCTGTAGAGGTCTGCCTTTGACGTGCTCCCACCCCAGCACACTACAGAGTAGGAGAGAACGCTGGCGACCACAGACTGGTAGAACATCCGCAGGAGCTTCCTGCAGGATCGCAGCCTCCTCAGGAAGTACATCCTACTCTGAGCCTTGTTATACAGCTGCTTGGTGTTGCTCGTCCAGTCCAGCTTGTTGTCCAGCCACAGCCCAAGATATTTGTAGGTCTCCACGACCTCCACCTCCTCTGCTCCTAACAGAACTGGTCTAGGTCTGGGTCTGTCCCTCCCAAAGTCAATGACCAGTTCTTTAGTCTTTGAGGTGTTGAGCTGCAGGTTGTTTGTGTGGCACCAGACAACAAAGTTCCTCACCAGGCTCCTGTATTCCTCCTCTTCATCATCTCTGATACACCCCATGATGGCTGTGTCATCTGCGAACTTCTGAATGTGACAGGTATCAGAGTTGTAGCAGAAGTCCGCTGTGTACAGAGTGAAGAGGAGGGGGGACAGCACAGTCCCCTGCGGAGCTCCTATGCTGCTGATCACAGTGTCAGACTTGATGTCCTTCAGCCTGACATACTGCGATCTGTCGGTGAGGTAGCTGGAAATCCAAGCAAACAGGCAGGGGTCCCCTCGCATTCTGTTTAGTTTTTCCTGGAGTAAAAGGGGCTGGATGGTATTAAAGGCACTCGAAAAGTGCCGCTTCCCTTGTCCAGATGCGAGTGGGCTCGGTGTAGAAGGTAGAGGATGGCATCCTCCACACCGACCTCTGCCCGGTAGGCGAACTGAACGCTGTCCTCAGCGTGCTGTACCTGGGGTTTGAGGAGGTTGATGAAGAGTGCATTTATATGGAACTAAGCTTTAGGAGCGGTCTACCTTAACTCTCGTCCTTGTTACCTTGCATTTGGAAATTGACACTTAAGACGACGTGCGTTGTCCAAAAACTTTCTCTTTTTAGTAAACTCTGTTAGTGCTGGGCGGTATACCGGTTCACACCGAATACCGGTGTATATTTTCGTTATGATATGAATTTTTAATATACCGCCATACCGCTGTATTTGATTACACAACGTTCGGAACACTGCGCCACGGGACACTGTTTCAGACCGGACTCTTTTCAATGTTGCGCTTCTAAACAGGCATGGTGCGACGGCCAGGCGTAGTGGGGGTAAACAGTAGTGCTCTGGTGTTATGTTACGGTGAAGATAGATAGGATAGACATTGCAATTCATCACTTCATCTGCGGACGTCAAGATGAGCAACTGGAAAGCCGCTGAGATCCGGGAGATGTTAGCGTCTCCTCGGTCTCTGTAGCTGTCAGCTTGTTGTAGCGGCAAGCTACTTACGGTCGCTACTTTCAAATTAAAAGCCCCCCCGCTAAGAACCCAGTTCTAAACTTCAGTGGGGTGCAATGTAAAGCTCTTGTTTTGAAGACAAATTCGACCTGCTTCCTGTTAGCTGTCTGTTGCTTGAGGCAGCTAACGAAAGGGGTGAGGTGCTCCACCACACGCTTCCTTTAATAGCGGGGATTTAACATCGGCGTGTGTTTGACTGAGGCGGTGAGAGTATGGGCCACGGGTCTATAATTAAGTAAACTTATCATGTGTCGCCAGATTTCTTTCGATGCATGTGTTGAATGTCACTGTTCACGCCCAACTTCATGCTTCACGTCATGTCATATGTTTACGCCTACCTCAGTGGTGCTTTTTGGGAAGAAGGAATGAGAAACGGGTTGAGAGAGGAAAATTACACCTCCCTTATAGATAGAGTGCTGTCTTTACCTTGCAGCAAATGTGCCGACTTTTCCATCTAAAAGGGGCTAATAATTCCTCTCTCAACCAGTAGACAATGCTGTGAACGCCTTATTATGCATGAAAAACAAATACCGTCATATACCGTGAAACCGTAGGAATTTTGAAAAATACAACAATATATATTTTTGGTCATACCGCCCAGCACTAAACTCTGTGTACACAAACAATGTTTTCAATGCTCATGTTCATGTGTAGAGACCCTGGTGATACTACGAGCAAAGTTTCATGTTGTATCAAGCCTACTTAGTGTTTTAAAAATAGTGATTTTGATGCTATCGCTAATTTGCCCGTAGCACTCCCATTCGCACTCCTGAAAACGAAAATGCAGTAAATCTGCCTCTTTTGTTGTAATTATGCTTTTACACGAAGGTTTGACTCATGTACATTCACAAAAAAAGCCTAGGTTGCATTTTGGCGAGAGTTTCACTTTAAGTCCCATTAAACTGAAAGGAAAAAAATATCTGGTGGCAGGCAAACACATTCACTTTCTGAACATTCTTAACACATTTCTGACAATGCATAGGCTGTTTGACTGATGCGCACAAAAATGTGCACATAGCATCTTGCCCCTCCAGACAAAAATGTATCAAAAGAAAGTCCGATTTCAAAAAGATATCAAAGTTATGACATAATAAAGATTTGATGATAATTGTGAAAACAGGAAATGTTTCATATTTCCACATGAGTATGTGTGATTGACACACCACTTCAATCAATACTTCCTCATGACTGCCTCAAAGCTCTGTGCAAAATTATGTGCAACTCAGCTTCAAGGGGGCGCTTTTTTCGCAAAATAACCACAAAAACACTTGGCTGGCATGTTTCATCGATATGTACGAAAATCGGTCATTGGTCATTGGTATATCATGACCAATGACCAATAACCCAAACCCAACAGGAAGTCAGATATTGTCAATTTAATCGTCACTTTTAGCGACACAAAAAGTAGTGAGAAACAAGCTGGGCTGGAGTTCTCTCTCAGTTAGCATAGTTTGTCTCAAACAAAAGAGACCCATTACCCACCACAAAAGCTTCCTTTTATTAGGATTCTCACTTGATTCACAACCTGTGGAAAACAGGTTTACACATTTCTACGATGGCCTTTTTGCCCAGCCACAAAAATGCCCACTCACAGGGTTTGTTGGGAACAGCACAGTGACACAAGAATTTCCCATGCCATCACTGAAACTAAGACAAAGTAAAAAGTATGATTTCACATAATACGCATACAAATTTCTTTCAAATTGTGTCAATATATCTCCACAAGGAGATGCATGTGCCACATTTGTGAAAGAACTATGTTAGGTTGCCCACACAATAATGATACTTTAGGAGCACATACATTATATTTTACAGAGATCTCTGCACAAACAAAGCAACATTACAATCACAAAATAACTTTGCCTGTTTGCTATTATGCATTTTTACATCCACTAATTACCCATCTCACTCAGTTTTTGCATATGCACTCTCACCAACTTGCTGGCTGCACTGCAGGCTGCTGAACGATGCTCTCTCCCACTTCTGTGTGCTCACCTTTGAATACTTGGACATTAGAAGCTACATTCTTAGTATAGTACATTATTTTATACCGGCAGAAGTAGTCCACCAAATTATAAAGGAACAACTTCCTTAATAGAAGTCAAAGCGCTTACATGCTTGACACAGGAAATGACATTTAACCCCTTCCTGCACTGTGCCAAACACGTACAGTTGAGACATGCATACACAATAATTGGGCAATGGGGCCGGTTACGCAGCACACCACGCTAGCAGCATGCCCCGACGCGCGTGGACTGCGAGGGCCCGTTCATCGCTGCTTGCAGCTTTAATTTTTGTGTATATCCCAATCAGTGTTGTTCACTTTTCGGCAAGTTACTTAGGAAGTGTTATGAGTTACTTTTTACTTTAATTATGCTAAAAATGAAAACTATTACTTTACTTATTACTTAGTGTCAAAAGTATTTAATTTCGTTGCTTGTTATAATACTATATTACTTTGCCGCTCTCAAGTTGTATGCAACCTTAGCCAGCTCCTTTTTAGAACTGAATTCAATTTATGAAAACAATAATTAGCCTTACAGAGGGACTAAACGGTCAGCTAAACTGCACAACTGCAAAAACTGCGGTCTCCTTACCAGATGCTTGGCCTTCTAGTTAGATTCTACCACCACATATTCTCTCTCTTTAGGTCACCAGCGAAAGTCTTTCTCTATGGCAGCTTTAGAATGTTCTTAGTGGGTATTTTCTTCAACTTAATATAGTAACTGGCATATAATTGCTGATTTGGAAATTGTAATACCTTACACTAACGTTACTCGGGAAAGTAATGATGTTACAATTATATTACTTACTGAGTATTGCGTTACTGCCTAACACTGTTGTTAATGATAAATGTAGTTAACGAGGCGGCTATGGCTCAGGGGTACAGCCACCATCCTGTTATCCGAAGGTCGCTGGTTCGATTCCCCTGGTCTGGATGTGAAACTGTCCTTGGGCAAGATACTGAACCCCAAACTTCTCCTGATGTGCTAGTTGGCACCTTGCAAGGCAGCCACCGCTATCAATGTATGAATGTATGAATGTAACCCTAACCCTAACCCTAACAGGACACTAAGAAAAACTCATAATAACCTCAATATCTCTGTCAGGACACCGTGCTAAGGAATTTACTGACTCAGTTAACATAAACATTAACATTTAGGGCATTTAGCAGATGATTTTGTCCAAAATGACTTACAGTTATTCAAAACCTGTAGACACTGACTTGAGGTGCAACCCTCCATGCACTGTGAGGAGCTTCCTTGTCTTAATACCAGTGGTCTCCTTCTCCTCCTTAGGCCAGCTTAACATGCCTTCAGGAGATCTAATGACCAGCAGGGCTTACGTGTTCTTGTTCTTACCATTCAGCTGACTTTTCTGGACTGGCCCTACTCTATGTATGTATTTGATGGTATTTATTTTGGTGGTTTCCTTTTGCTTGCAAGAACCCAAGGTATGTGTAGCTGTCTACATCTTCTATGTTGCCTTCTGGTTGATCAGCCCTTTTAGTTCTGATCATCTTCCCTCTCTTTGATACCATCTGACCACACATATCTAGTCTTAATGCCATTCTGATGTTGTTGCTGTGGATCCTGGTGGTGTAAATCAGTGAGTTAGTGTCTTGCTCACTCCTGGCGTACAGCTCGATGTCATCCATGTAGAGGAGGCTGCTCTGATGATTGCTCCACTCTGACACCGTTATTTGTAGCCACTTTATGCAATGATCTGGCTGAGTGTCAGGCCTATGCAAAACAGAAGTGGGGACAGAGCATGGTATATCCTGCACTTGATCATGACTTGCGCAGTTGGCTTTGAGTTGGCCTTTAGATTTGTTTTTGACAGTTCCATGAAGTTCTTGATGAAGGCACTTAGTGTCCTGTTGTTGTTACACACTTCAAAGCATTCCAGTATCCATGTGTGGCATCGAGTCGTAGGTTTCCTTGTCGTTGATTCAGGGTTGCACAGATTGGTCCGTCTGGTCTTGCAATCTTGGGTGACTGCTCTCTCGACCAGTAGCTGATGTTTTGCTCCTCTGGTGTTTGTGCTAATTCCTTTCTGATTCATGCTCATATATTGAGCACATGAGCCAATACATGATCCTAGCCGCTATAATGCATGACAGTGACTTCCACGATTTGATGAGGGATGGTATAGGCCGGTAATTGGATGGCATTGCCCCCTTCTGAGGATCCTTCAGAATCAGGACTATCCGGCCATTCTGGATAGGTCCCATCTGTTAGCAGCTGGTTCATTTGTGCTAGCAGGTGTTCATGGAGTGCAGTTAACTTCTTTAGCCAGTAGATATGGATCATGTCAGGTAGGGCTGCACGATTCTGGAAAAAATGTGAATCACGATTTTTTTGCTTAGAATTGAGATCATGATTCTCTGGCACGATTTTTTTTCACAAAATGTTTTTTGCACTGATGAACTTGAACTAAACAAAACAAACATTGTAGTATGGCAGCGGCATACTACTATGCCTCTGCCAAAGCAATGTTTTTTTTTAGTTTTATTCAAGTTCTATCATTGGATGAGAAATTATTTTTACAAAAGTAAAAAAAAAAATTTAGTCTCCAAGATGAGAGAGCATCCTTTAATACCTCATGTTGTACAGTGTTTATTGGGGCCGTATCTTGGCTAGGTGACATGTGATAGCTGCTGTGATCGGCTTACTGTGCGTTCAGACCAAAAGCGCACAAAGAGGAAAATCCGCCTTGTCCGCCTAGTGCGCCTTGACCGCTCCACCTAAGTCGCTTAAGTCGCTTTTGTCACCCTGTTCGTTCTTGCTTCTAAATTTAAAGGGCCCGCTCGCGTTAATCACCACCACGCAACTATTGCTGTAGCAGCCCATCTATTTACCAACATCGTTGATCACGGAAAGTTACTTGATAAAGTCATTAAATAGCATGCTAGCATGCTACGTTGCAACGCTAGTATGCAATAATTTCTCTCCTTTCTTACAAACATATTACACAATTAAAAGCTCACCAGGCAAACCAACGACTAGAGCGACCTTCTTCCATGCATCGGCCGTCTTTAATGATCCTTATTAGAGTTTAGATTCTCTGCCAGAGCCCGAGCCTGACCCTGACCGGTCGATATATCCCTCCACTATCCTCGGCTGGGCCCTTGATCAAGCATTTGTATGTTGTAATAACTCAAAATAATGACTGTATTATGTTGTTTGTGTCGCTGCATGGTCTGACACGTGAGTGAGTTGTCCTCATGACTTATTGCACACGTCACATCACTCCCCGAGACGTAAGAAGAAAGCAAAATATGTAATTTTACTAAGGAAAATGACAACAATAATAGTAACGCACAGTGACTTGAGTAAGTACTTTAATCTGATTACTGGTTTGGAATTATTAGATTACTCCTTACTGGAAAAAAAGTGATCAGCTCATACTGTTAACTCATTAGCTCATACTGGGCTCGGACACAACGTGCACGGGCTCGGGTCGGGTCTGGCTTGATTTTGCGGGCCGATCTAAACTCTAATCCCTATACGCGAACAGGGTGAAATCGTAGAGGACCGGGTGTTCTGCTACGGCAGCAATCAACATTTTCAGCGGCATCTCGAAAGGAATGTTTGGTAGGAACCAAAGTTACGCGGGTGTTTCTCTGGGACCGACCTGACCGAGGGACGACAGCAGAACGAGATATCCCGATTGGTTATCGGATGGCTTTCCCCCTTTTCCACCTAGACATAGCTCATTACATAAAGTTTGAGGATTTTTAACTTTTTTTTTCCTCCTAATCCACCTATTCCTCCCGCCTCCGCCTTTTCCACCTTTCCCTCCTTGTCCGCCTGGCTCCCAATACACAATGAATGACTTCCAGGATCTTTTTCCTCTTTGTGCGCTTTTTGTCTGAACGCACAGTTACTAATATGGAGGCGTAATATTCCTCCTTTTCCAAAAGCTGCCTCTGAGGTAGGCGTAAACATGTGATGTGATGTGAAGCTTGAAGTTGGGCTGTGAACAGTGACAACGAATTTGTCTTCAAAATAAGAGCTTTACATTGCTCCACATTGGATTTTAGAACTGGGTTCTTAGCGGGGGGCTTTTAATTTGAAAGTAGCGACCGTTCCTGGCTTGTTGCTACAAGCGGACACAACCAAACAGCTAGAGATCCAGGAGACGCTAGCATCTCCTGTGTAGCTAGGTTTAGCTTCTAGGAGACGCTAGCATCTCCTGTGTAGCTAGGTGTAGCTTCTAGGAGACGCTAGCATCTCCTGGATCTCAGCGCCCGTCCAGTTGCTCATCTTAATGTCCGCGGATGAAGTGATGGACTGGCTGCTGTGATCAGCTGTTTCTTGGTGAAAGAAACAGTGCAGGTCATTGACACCTCTGCCCACCTCACGCAAGGGCCGGCGCATTGACGGCTCGGATTTAGATAGCAGGCGAACCGGAAATAAGTATAGCTTCCGAGCCGCCAAGCGAGCGGGCAGATTGGCGGCTTGCAGCCCTGTATAAAACGGCTTCTCACTCACTCCTTCCAAACACTCAACTGCAGGCGGGCTTCCTCCACTGAATAACGTGTTGTGATGACGCTTTACCATCGGTTGAGGGAGGAGGCAGCGGCAGTGCTGTGTTTTCAAAAAATCCGGGAGGAAAATAGGAGCATTTGTTTGAGCTGCAGCTCGAGATATAAAATGCTTCAGAATCGCTGTGTTGAAATGAGATCACGTGTATGTGCGAATTGAGATCGCGATTTTTTAACGATTTTTCGTGCAGCCCTAATGTCAGGGCCTGGTGCTGTCCAGCTCGTCATAATGAGTGTTGTTGTGATGTGATACCTCCCTTTCCTATATGTTTTTCCAGTGTTGTTAAGTCTCCAGCCTTCATTTGTCTGTTCTCTTGTTGTTACCCTGCCACTGGGAGTACACTTTTGATGGGTTGTTTGACAACAACCTGTAAATGTTCATGGCCTCTACTTCTCCATCTCTTCAGGCAGGTAGTGTGTTGCCTTGATTTTGACATGCAGCGTAGTTGTTCCCTGTGCCTTGAGTTTATGCTGTAGCAGTTTGACAGAGCTTCTCATATTCTTTTAAACAGATTCAATTTCAGAGAAAAGTTGTGAGGTGAGAGCGATTTTCATGCACTATAGCATCCCGACCCTGAGTCACTGATGTTGTAGGGCTCTATGTCTGGTGGTATATTCCAACTTGGAAATGCTTTGTTGCTGCATGTTTGAGTGAAATTTGAGTCACGAGGAAGACATAGTCAGTATTTCTGCTTAATTAAGCCTTAGTATGCTTTTTGAGTTTCCCTTTCCTTTGATGTGTCTGTGTGGTGCTTTTAAACCGTCTGCAAACTTACAAGCACAACCCCACACATAAGCAACTCCTATAGAAAACAGTGCTCCTGAACTTTCTGAAACAACTCGTTTGTAGTCCAACCATAATTTCTGTAACTTCTGTATGTTACTATGTTATACAGAACCACCGCCAACTTTGTGAATGTCCACCTAGGTGACAGAGCTGACCCATTTGTATACAAACATGGGGAAGGTACAAGCAAAGCAGCCACAAAAGTCATCATCTACCATGTTTTGTCACTCTAAAGTACGTAAAGCAGCAGAGTCACTTGCCATCTTCTGCAAAAGACTTAAGACTCACTTGTTCAGACTTCACCATGACCCTGCATAACCAGACTTCCTCCCAAAGACCCCCCTCAAAGAAAAAAAAGAAGAAACACTTAAATCATAGGATAACGTACTTAAAGCTACAGTCTGGAGTTTTGAGAAAAAAAGTGGACTTTGCCAGAAAATATGAATGATACAGCTCCCAGGTCCTTCTTTCTTCCTCCCTGCTGAGCTGCAGCACTGCCTTCAAAGCCCCACCCCACAGAGGAGCCTGCTGTGCACGAGCAGCCTTGTTACCATGGTAACAGAGGAAGACAGATAACCAAGACTGCACATTCAATATAACATCAAGCCCTGATTTTTTTTATTTCTGACCAATACAACTAAATTACAATGACGAGTGCCTCATGCCGATCACTATATCCCGAGTAAGAACCACTATTCCTCACATCACTGTAGGTGAAGTTACCAGCTAATCATTCAGGTAATCATCATCACCATGCTGCCTTTCTGAAGCATGAGTAACGTTATTTCTCTAAACCAATTAAAACACTTCAGAGCTACTGAACACAAACTCACGTTATTTTAACTGCCCGGTCACTTGAAAGACACTATGCTAACCAGTAGCCATAAACACAAAGCTAAACACCAGAGTTAGCATACAAGCTAACAAGCTAGATTTAGCAAGCCGCAAACTCTGCGTCGCTCTTGAGTCCTTACAAATCCCGCAGCTCTCTCCACCTCTGTAAAGACGCTCTGATATTATTCCTTGTTTTCTCTCTGGCTCGGTCCAATTCTTTGTTTTGACACTGCTTTTCTTTGACAGTCTTCTTATTTCTTCTCTTAGACGTGGGCAATGGTGGGGCATTTTTAGGCTCTGTTGTTGCTGTCTGTTCTCAGCCATTGTTTACAGTGGGCATGGAAGTATCTGACAAGGTAAGGGCAGGCACTGCGCCTGCGCAGTGGAGGGCACTGCCCAGTATGCACTGCGCGAGAGAGGTGGGCTGCCAGCAATTACAAGAGTGATTGACACTTCTCAGACACTCACCTTGGATCTGATTGGTTGTATAGACCTTTCACACAACTTCCGTATTTTGTACCGGAAATACGCAATCGTTGTGGAAACCTACTTCCGGTCAGGGCAACAGGTCACCAACAAAGATGGCGCAAGCAACGAGCAAGAGTTCTTGTAGTGTACCGGGCTGTTCTTGTAATGCCCAAAAGCAGCCGTATCTATCTTTCCACTCCTTCCCTGTTAACGGTGAAGCCAGACGGAAATGGGTTCAGGCTATTCGGCGGGATGAAGGACCAACTTTTACGATTAAAAAAGGGAGTACTTATGTCTTCAGCAGACACTTCACACCAGAAGACTACGTCTTGGGGATCACCGTTCGCCTCTTGAAACCAGAGTCTGTCCCTAGCCTTTTTCCTTGGAACGATTACACCTCTAAAGAAAAAAGGGAGTCTGTGTATGAGCGGTGCCAAAAACGGCAGCCGTTAACGTCGGTAGGAGTCGAGATAAAAGAAATTGCAAAGAAAGCTTTGAAACTGGACCATGATTATGCGCCGCCGCCGCCCGCAGGTAAGTTATTCCACCTCCTTTAACGTTAACGCTAAATCTTCATGGTAGAGTGGTGTGTTGTCTTCTTCAATCACTGTAACAGTTTGTCAATACTTTGCCACAGCTAAGTTAAGGGCGTGAACAGCATTCCATATAACATATAGAACAAATGTAAAGCCTCAGAGCTTCTTTGATTATTAACAGTATGTTAGTGATGACAGGAAGGTGATAACTCACCATCAGACTGACAAGGCTGCAAAAGTTGCTGTTTGTATGATGTATTTTTCTGTTAAACGATAAGAGGTTCACTTTAAACAACATTAATAATAATATTAATAATAATAATAATGATGATAATAATAATAATGATGATGATTAATGATAATGAAGTAGAAAAATAGCACACTGAAACGTTCTGTAGATGTTTGAATATTTGAAAGAGTAAAACTTGAGAGGAGCTTGGCAAAAAAATAGCACAGTTTGATTTCATAGATTGTAAATTACACTGAAAAGACAAAAAACATTTTAAGTGTGAATAGAACAGATGTTCAGATCATCCTCCTATAGAACACTGTTGGTCAAATATGTAAGCTTGATGTCTGCATTAGAGAACATGTTTGGGGTGAGGCTGTAAATCTTATCTTATTTTTTAGCATGTGTCAAGTAACGTTCCCTGTAACATGTTTCACGAATTACAAATTGGGAATATGACTACAGCTCGAAAAAACATTTCAGTCAAAATATTTTTTTTTGCTTAATCCATGTGTTGTGTTGTAGCCTATTTATTAATGCTAGCCTACCCCTCCTGCTTGTTAAAGGTACCTGTCATTAACATTCCCCATCAAGTTATCCATTTCATGTCACCCATGGCTGGACTGTCCTAAAGTCTATGCAACGCAAATGGGTGAAATAATGGTTCTTTATGGCTACATACTCGGAGACTTCTGTAAATAGGCCTAATTGTCCATTTACAAGTTCAACGTCAAATGTTTATGGAAATGGACAATTTCACAGTATCATGAAAGAAACTTTGTTTATAATTCATAATTTTGCTAAATTGAATGAATGACTGAATTTTGTCTTCACAATCACCACAGGTATGCTGGAGGACAGTATGAATTGCATCCAAGACTTGGAAGCCAAGCTGGAGACAGCCTTGCCAACCCCCGTCCTCTTCAGCCGGTATTGTGCATCAGATGACCAGATAAGATTTTACACCAAATTTCCATCTGAGCGTGTGTTTAAGATCTTCTGGGAATCCATTGCACCATCTGCCTCTCGACTGGTCTACTGGAGTAAAGCAAAGAGGACAAGCGAAGGCACCAGCGAAAACAGTCCCAGTCCCCCTCGCAGCATGCCATTAATTGATGAATTCCTAATTTACTGTATGCGAGTAGCTGTTGGCATGAAGGAGCAGGTTATCGCTGACATGTTCCAGGTTAGTGTAACCACTGTCAGCCGTGTGACCATCACCTGGGCCAATTACCCGTTCTTGATATTGGGGACGCTTCCTCTTTGGGTGAGTAGGGAGAAGGTGAAGTCTATCATGCCAGGAAAATTCAAAAAGTACTGTCCCAATGTCTGTGTGATACTGGACTGCACTGAGATTGCTGTGGCGGCACCCTCTTCACTCACCCTGCAATCAGAAACGTTCTCCCACTACAAGAATAGGACGACCTTGAAGGGACTGATCGGAGTTGCTCCTAATGGTTTGGCGAGATTCTTCTCGCCGCTGTACACTGAAAGCATCTCCGACAAAGAGATAACAAAGATCAGTGGAATCCTTCCCTTACTTGAGTCAGGTGATGAAGTGATGGCCGACAAAGGATTTGTCATTGAAGATCTCCTTTCTGGTGTTGGGGCAAAGCTAATCATCCCACTCTTCAAGCGTTCAGCCCAATTCACAAGAGAGGACACAGAGAAGACACAAGCCATAGCACGTCTCAGGATAGTGGTCGAAAGGGTAATAGGTCGAATTAAGTCCAATCACATCTGGGACTCACCTGTACCTCTCACTCTGATGGGCACTGTCAGCCAGATCTGGCACAACTGTTGTGTCTTGGTGAATTTTCAGGACCTTTGTCTTATGAAGAAGACTGAGATCTGGAGAGTATATGTTTGTTAAAAGGGATACGCACCAATGTACTCATTTTCCACTTCCCTTAGAGTTAAACAGTTAAGTTTTACCTTTCCTCAGTTCATCCAGCCGTCGTCTCAGTCTGACGGTAGTGTTTTTAACATCAGATTAGCATATCTGAAGCTAAAAACACTATCGTCAGACTGAGACAATGGCTGGATGAACTCAATTGTTTAATTCTAGGGGAGGTGGAAAATAAGTAAATTGGCTGAAATGTCTGGCTTGTTTACATTGTAAAGGCTTGTTTGCCTATTCTGTCATCCTGTTTGTTTAGGCAGGGACTTACCTACTGCTCCTGTGTATGTGTGTAGCCTGGCTGCACCCACCTACATACTTCCACTTATATTTCATTTTTTCTTCAGTATATTTGTTAGGTCAATAGCTTTCTTTACTTGGTGCTTAGCTAAAGCCTTTATGCCATCGAGAGTTCTTTTTATGTGCTTCGAGTTTCTTTTTGTTATTGCACTTGGTTTGTTGAAGTTGATAGTCTGTCCAGTTGGTTATGAGTGGGTTGATATCCAAAAAATACCGTTCTGTATTGTTTCGATAATTGTCGAGAATCAAAACAAATCTCTTTGTGCTCTCCTGGCATTCACTGTTGCACACCTGCATGTAAATAGTGGCCTGATTATAAAGGCCTTTTATTATTACCACTGGTCAACACCTGATGGTGGCATTTCTCATATTTAAATGAGCAACAAAAAAAGTGAACTAAAATGGCTCATACAATATTCTTCAGGGTCTCATTAGGACCAGAAAGGTGTGTTTGTTTGCCCGTTCTGTTTTTGTCAGGGGCCTACCTATTGCTCTGGCCTGAAGCTCTTTTCTTTTACCCATTTCCCCTTTCCCTTTTTTGCACTACATGACAATGCAGATTTACACGACACCTTTGCTTTGTCTTACATTTACTGACTTATGTAAATATATAAATAAATATTATTTTTTGTTAATCTTTTATCTCGTGTGGTCTCCCCTTAATGCCATGTCTCCTGTAAGCCAAGTGGGCATGACAGTTGTAACAAGCATACAGTATCATTTTCAGCCTTGTGTACCAGGAGCAACTGATTGATTTGTTGACATTAAAAAGCAGTAATTAAATAGACAACTGATTTTTTTTTAAAGTATATCTTTAATATTAATTATGTGTCACATCGTATTCACATATACATTACATTTTACATTTATCCCCCCCTTTAAGAGACAACTGATTTATTTATTTATTTTTTGGCCTTTTTTAAAAAAATGGCTTATATTGATAGGTTAGCTGAAGATATGACAGGAAACGAAGGAGAGAGGGGAAGTGACATGCAGCAAAGGGACCCAGGCTGGAATTCGAACCCACGTCCGCTGTAGAGCCTTGCCACATGGAATGCGCGCTCTACCAACTGAGCTAAACGGCACCCCACAACTGATTTATTACAATTCACTTTATATTTCAGTGTCAATAAGGCAAGGAGGAACATTAATGAGGCAGTGTGATGAATACTTAATTAACTGATTAATTAATTGACAATTACAGTTATAAAGACTATTAGTTGTAAAAAAAATTTAGATTGAAAAAAGGTAAAGATTGATTAGTTCATTAACATGAAACCTGTAGACATCTAATTAGTCCAGGACAGTATTACTCCAAGTACACATTCATGTAGGTGTTGTAGTAAAAAAGGTCTAATTTGTTCTTTTCATTATGAGTATGAATGAATCGTCTAGCCAAATTCGCTCAACATACACATTTGCCTGAGTGTCTGTGACAAAGTCACACCACTCAAGGCCAGTTACTGCCAACTGTCCCTGAACCTGCCAGTAGTACCTGTGTGAGTGCCTCAGGCTGACGGAGCCATTTTCGCTCTTGAGGTGTGCAACCTGCGAAGCATCATGCTTTGTGGTGCTCTTAACTTCCACAAGTCCAAATGGTGGTGACTCTGAGGGGTCATAGACCCTACCATCTGGACTAGCCCCAAGATGTGGTGCTCCTGGAGGAATGACAAACCCAACAGGCAGCACATTGACATGCTTTGATTTGGCATAATTGCTCAGGACTTCAGACTCCAATTGCAGACGTCGTATCATTGCAGGAGTTTGCTTTCTGGAGCCTCTTATCATTTGGCCAGCAAGGGCCTGGCAGTTAACCGCGGTTGGCGTAACTGCGCCCACGCAGGACATTTGGACTGTTGCCTGGTTCCCTTTTCAATTTCACTGGCCATTTGTGGAGACACTTGCAATGATTCCAGGTGCAGTTGCTGGTGTAATGTTGGAACAAAGGTCAGGTTCAAGAATTTATGCTGGTTCAAAGGGAGAGGAAGAGCAGGGAATTCAGGGGCCAGGTGGTGCAGGGTAAGGTGGTCACTACATGCTTCGGGTGGACAATGATATGACAGAGGGGATCCACGTGGAACAGGGCCAAATTTAGATGGAGTCAGCTCTATTGCAGACAAGCCATCTAACACAAGGGCAATGAGAGGTTGAGGTTGAACCTCACGCAGCTTGGCTCCAGCAGCCATCAAATCGGGGTCAGGAAATGGTCCTAAAGAAAGAAGGGGTTCAGTAAGTCATTTAACCATTTAATTTCACATTTTGATTTCACAGAAAAGTAAAATGGACATTAATTTTCATCTGACCTGAGTGTGCCTGGTACAATGTGGACCTAACACCACTCTTGCCTGTTGTTGTTGGCTTTTGCACCACCACCTGACTGACCTGTTCTGGATGGATTCCCTAAAATTCAGGACAAAATATAAATGCTGTGTGTGTGTGTGTGTGTGTGTGTGTGTGTGTGTGTGTAGCCTGGCTCCGACCACCTACATACTTCCGCTTGATTTTCATTTTTTCTTCATGCACAAATCAAATGAAGTGAAGGGGTCTCATTACGACCAGGCAGGTGTGTGTGTGTGTGTGTGTGTGTGTGTGTGTGTGTGTGTGTGTGTTTGAATCATCCTCAAGTCAAAAGAGTAGGCTAAATAAACAACATTGTCTTACACCCACCTGTGTTCTTGGTCTATGCCATCGCTGCAAATCACTTGTGCAGGCCAGCGGTTGAGGAACAGTCTTATGACCAAGCTGCAAATAATGTGCTGTCTGATACAGCAGGGCCACAATGTGGTTGCAGAAGCCTTTACCAGCCACACAACTGCAGGAAAAGGCCATCAGATGTCCAGTGTCAGCGGCGAGTGATATCTATCCAACAAAAAACATAGGGAAATACTAGTAAGCATGGTGTACATCACATCACTGTTCATAACAGTACATCACTGTCAGCAGTAAACGGAAGTAACAGTGTAAGGAAAGAGTTGAAATAGTGATAGAGATATAACTTATCGAATGAAATGGTAGACAAAGAGCTCCTGCACATAATTAAGGTAGATTTCCAGACTTGCATTGGAAATCACCTTCTGTTTCTCTTTAATCAAAATAATATAAGACACAGCACTCCTGTGGCCAGCAAGGCTACACAAACAAAGTGTGTGTGTGAGTACGTTTTGATTTTGACTTTCTATACTTTCTATCCACTCTGTAGCTAGCTGTGCAGAAACTCAGCAGGAAGAGCTGCAACTGCAGCGGAAAGAGCTGCAACAGCAGCGAGTGAACAGTACTGCAACGGCAGTAAGAGGCGCAGGGAACTTGTGCACTGAGTGGTCAAACCTCTAGTTTGTGGGGCTCCTCGTTTTTCCTCTGAGATGGGTAGCATCTAGCCCTCACAAAAACCTGCCCATCTACTACATTTGATACTATGACAAGCAAACACACGAACATAAACACAGACATTGCCAGAGAAAAAATGTTAACTGATGATGATAGCATTCGGCTAACGTTAACATTAGGCTATTGTTGCTACACACAAGACGTCCACTTGGACCATAGGCAGACAGTGAGTGTCATATTGCTTGTAACATCACGACCACGACTTAGTAAGTAGTACATGTCCTCTATACTATCCATACATAACCCTATAACCCTAGCCTTAGGTCTAAGTGGACACACCAATGATTTGTTAGCAGTTAGCCTGATCTCTCTCTAACATTACTTACCTTGATACTTATGGACAAATTCTTCGTGGAAAAATTTGTATCCTTTGTCGAGTTTGTTCTTCTTGGTGATGGAGTTTTCCTCCACGACTCTTGCCACGTCGGCAAAGCTAATTTTTGGTAAATCCGTGAGGGAACTTGTGTAGACTCTTTGATCCATTTTAAATAAAACGGCTTTCTGCTGTGTTGACATTTGACCGGAAGTCCGCATACACTACGATTGCGTATTTCCGGGTGTTGTGTGAAAGGTCTATTGAGTTGGGAGCGGTGGATTCTTGCAAATCAAATTACAGCCACTGGGTGGAGCCACAGACAATGGATTTTTACACAGCTGACCTGTATCTTATCAGATCAGATCAATTTTAGCAAATAAAACAAAAACATAGTTATAGGCTACAGCTTTAACTAAGGTGGACTAGCAGTTAGGACCAGGCTTGTAAAGACCAGTTGGTGTAACCGACCCCAGAAGAGGAGCAAATTTCTAAATTGGTGTATGTGTATGGTCATGAACTTTGGGTCATGACCGAAAGAATAAGATCCCGGATACAAGCGGCCGAAATGAGTTTCCTCCGCAGGGTGGCAGGGCGCTCCCTTAGAGATAGGGTGAAGAGCTCTGTCACCCGGGAGGAGCTCAGAGTAGAGCCGCTGCTCCTCCACATCGAGAGGAGCCAGCTGAGGTGGCTCGGGCATCTGTTTCGGATGCCCCCGGGACGCCTCCCTCGGGAGGTGTTCCTGGCATGTCCCGCCGGGAGGAGACCCCGAGGAAGACCCAGGACACGCTGGTGTGACTATGTCGCCCAGCTGGCCTGGGAACGCCTTGGGATCCTCCCGGAAGAGCTGGAGGCAGTGTCCGGGGAGAGGGAACTCTGGGTGTCCCTGCTCAGGCAGCTACCCCCGCGACCCGGCCCCGGATAAGCGGTTGAAAATGGATGGATGGATGTATGTGCAGCTTTCTTAGGTGCCCTAAGAAAGAGAGTTAGCTCATTGAGTCGGCTCATTCCCTAAAAATTAGCTAGCTAGGTGGGTATGGTTATAAAAAAGAAAAAACCCTGCTCCGTGCATCACTTCAAGCTTGGCCTAAAGTTATACAGTATATAAGTCAATGACTAGGTCTGTTTTATACAAGTGGGCCCAGAACAATGCGCTCCAACCCACTGAAAGAACAAGAGATGTTCCGATACCATTTTTTCCCTCCCGATACCGATTCCAATACTTGTGCTGTGGGTATCGGCCGATACTGAGTACCGATACCGATACCAGTGTGATATAAAAAAAAAAAAAAACCCATCATACTATGCCTGCATGACTGTGATATGATTATCACTGTGGTGAGGCCTGGCTCAGGTTAAACCTTTTCTCACACTGAATGAATACAGCAAATGGAAGCCATTTATTTTTTAAATTCATTTTAAATAGAACAGTATAAAACAGTAGTGCAACAGCAACTTAACTAAATAAATCTAGGAAGAATTGTTTTTTTTTTTTCAATTAAAGTGCAGCCACAATATTGTAAAATAAAAAAAGGCATTTAAATTACTTAGAAATCACCCAGTGTGACGTTTAACCTAGCAAAGACATGGGGCACCCGTCTGAGCTCCAAATGTCTGTGGAATTCCTTTTGTAACGCCTCACTGCATGTTCAGTATGCAGCTGTCTTTGTCTGAAATAGTTAAGTTTCGTTTTGATCGAAAGTAAACAGAGTTGCGTGCATAAACTTCTCGTCCAGCGTCCCGTTTATACACAACACTTAGCTCGCTAGTGCGCATTTGCGCATGTATGATGACCGCATGATGCGTACAAGAAGAGATCTCAGTCTGGCCGTCCTGTACGTCAGTCAGGTGGCATAGACTCGACCTGTTGCAGAGTGCCCTCTGGTGGATGCCAACACTCATAGCCGGTAAATGGATTCCTATTTCTAATAAATTACGTGGTATCGGATCGGTGCCTGGACTCCAGTACTCGCCGATACTGATGCCAGCATTTTCGGCAGTATCGGAGGCATTTCTGATACTGGTATCGGAATCGGAACAACTCTAGAAAGAACTGCAAAGAACTGTGCATTCTGGTTATTATAGGTTTTTCTACTAGAGCAAAGGGAAATACCACAGCACCAATTTAAAAAAAACATTTGCTGCATCTTACTGCTGAATAGACGGACCAGTTTTATGATAAGACAATATGTCCAACATAGAAATACTTCTTTCAAAGAAAATGTACAGGGTGGAATTTATAGTGTTGAATAGTGCTCTTGGAATGTCTCCCGCTCCTGAATCTAAGGTGTAATGTTTCACAGTGGAATCAAACAGGTTTAGACCTCTGCATACTGCTTTGTACTAGTTCCATTTATGGACAGTGGATGGATTTCTTTTATTTTCGTTCTTTTCCTGCTACACCAAAAATGACTATCATAGGATCTGGCTCAATCTGACAGTGTTCCAAAAATTGAGTTCCAATAGATGGACAGTTTAGGGCAATGCCAAAATGAGTGAGCTAAAGAAGCAGGTGATACTTTGCATCTGGCACAGGTAGAGTCCACCCCTGGGAACATTTTAGAGAGTTTAATTTTAGAGAAATGAAGGCGGTGCAGCAGCCTGAACTGAATAAGACCATGCCGAGCACAGATTGAGGCTGTATGGCCCCCCTCTAAGGCCTTTCTCCACTGCTCTGCTGCCACAGCCAACCCCATATCCCCCTCCCATGCAGATCTTAGAGTCAAACAAAGAAGGATTTTGCAGGTTGGATAGGAGATTATAAAGATAGGATATTGCACCCCGTCGGGAAGGCTCAAAGGAAAACAAGGTTTCCATGGGCAATTCATCAGGCAGATTGAGAAAAGAGGGAGTATTAGCTTTAATATAACTATGAACCTGGAGGAATCTGAAAAAATGAGATTGTGGTAATTAAATTTATGCCTCAGTTGTTCAAAAGTAGGAAATATATTATCTATAAAGAGAGCCTTCATGTTGTCCACACTACCCTGACTCCAAATGCCATAAGATTCATCCCTGATGGACGGAGAGAAGAGTTGGCTGGGCTGAACAGGAGCAAGTAGAGAACCACTCTGCCAACCACAGTTTTTCCTAATAATAGACCATAATATCAGAGACTGTGTTACAATGGGATTGTTCCTGACATATTGTAATGATAGAGGTATTGGAGAAAACAAAAGGGCAGTCAGAGATGTCAGATAGCATGAGTTGTGTTCCATTTGTACCCAAATTGGGTTTTCTGCCTGCTTGTCAAAATGGGACCAAAAGGAGAGAGCATGAAGATTACACGCCCAGTAGTAAAGCTAAAAATTTGGTAGTCCCATTCTCCCACTCGGCTTCGACCTCTGCAGATATGCTTTCCTGATTCTAGGTCTCTTCTTATTCCAAATAAAAATAGAAATGATTTTATCAATGGATGTAAAGAAGAATTTTCGTATTAGTATAGGAATAGTTTGGAATAGGAACAAAAATTTTAGAAGAATGTTCATTTTAACTGCGTTGATTCTACCTGCAGTGCAAGTGCTCAAGTTCACAAACAGTGCGCTGAAATAGTAGTTTAAAATTTGCATCGAACAAGCCGTTAATACCTCTTGTTACTACAACTCCCACATATTTCACTAAATTTGTTATTTTAAATGGGAAATGTGAGTTTAAAAGGCTTTGGGCAGTTTTGTTGATTGGGAACAGTTCACTTTTTGTCAAGTTTAACTTTTGTCAAGTTTAACGTTTAACCTGGGACCTCACCATACTTCTTCAGAGTAGACAATATGTAAGGGATGGATTCATAGGGATTTGTTACATATAAAAGCAGGTCATCCACATATAAAGAGACCCTGTTTTCTACCCCTCCTCTGTAGATTTCCTCATAGCCCCTGAGGGAGCGCAGAGCAATAGCCAGGGGCTCAATAGCAAGGACAAATAAGAGTGGGGAAAGAGGGCAGCCCTGCCTTGTCCCCCGTTGCAGGGGGAAACAGGGAGATCTAAAAGAAATGGTCAGTACAGAGGCAAGAGGGGACTGATAAAGCAGTTTAACCGAGGTTATAAAATTATCACCAAGTTCAAACCTTTCAAGAACTCCAAAAAGAAAATCCACCTCAACTCGGTCAAAGGCTTTTTCAGCATCCACAGATACAAGAACCTCTGCATGCTGAGGAGCCAAACCAGGAGAGTATAAAATGTTGTAGAGCCTATGCAGGTTGGAAAATAAAAAACGTTTTAACAAACCCAGTCTGGTGATATGATTGATGGGAGATAGGGATGCACATGGTTAACCGTTTAACCAGGAACTTTGACCGATTAATACTATCGGTTAAAACATTTTTTAGCTACTTGTCAATCAACTCATGGGAGCGTGCCACACGTGCAACACGTGCCTTTACGTGCTTTCCGCCACAGCCCACTTCACAGCAAAAATGAAGCGAGCAAAAGGGAGTTCTGTGTGGGACAATTTCGACCGAAAATGAGATGAGGTCATTTGCAAACTGCAAACCGCTACAGCACTGAAATATTCAAGCACTACCAGTACAATGCAGTACCACTTGCGAAGCAAACATCCAGGATCAGATGATGGAGGACCATCACCGCAAACTTTGCCCTCCATGATGGCAGGGAGAAGATGCGACGCGGGGCGGTCTGAGGAGATCACACACGGTACTTTTGAATGGGTCACAGACACTCAATAGAGCATTTAAATCTTATCGGTTAAGTAAGGGATGATGTATAGAACGGCGGTCATTATGTATAGAACGGCGGTCATGATCCGTCCAGACCCCTCCGCGTCGGGGTCCGGTTCGTCCTGTCGGGACTTATTTTCCCGAAAATGACCGCCGTTCTATATATTATCCCGCTTATTACACGGCTACTTGCCAACACGCTACCTTCGCTACCTTCCTCTTCGTCTTTTCTTGACCTTTGATGACAACTCAGCCTTTTACCAAGACTCGAAATCACCGTATTTACCAAAAAAATTAAAGTTAATGTGAAACTCATCCATACTAGTGGCATAGGAGTAGTTTTTTCCCATATGAAGTAGACTACAGATCAGCTGACGTCGCTTAGCAACCGAAGACGCTGAGGTGATAAGTGACCGGGACTACTTGCAGAGCAAAGATTTTAGAGCGCGGAGTGATACGAAATACGCGAATCAGAGGCAAAAAGGCCACTCCATTCAAGTGAATGGAGCTTTATGCAGCATTAAGAAGAGCCGTGTAATAACCGTTATTAATCGGTTAATGAGCGTCGGTTATCGGTCATAAAAAAAATTTAAAATGTGCATCCCTAATGGGAGAACTTTTCCAGTCGCGTGGCAAGCATCTTGGCTAACAGTTTTGTATCCACATTTAACAGACTAATTGGTCGATATGAACCCAGTTCTCTAGGGTCTTTACCTTCCTTTAACAAAACTGACATAGAAGCCGATAAAAGGTAGGAGGGAGTGTTCTGGCGGTAAAGGCTTCATTGAAAGCATCAAGCAGTACAGGAGAGATTAATGCAGAGGAAGTTTTAAAGAACTCTGCAGTGAACCCATCTGGGCCTGGAGTTTTAGAACTTTGCATAGTTTTTATTGCATGTGTTAAGTCCTGGAGCGAAAGAGGCTCAGCGAGACTAGCCTTGTGGCTTGCTTCTATTGTAGGAATTTGTAATTTATTTAAAAATTCACCTATTAATGCAGGGTCACCTTTGGACTCTGAGGTATAGAGATTTGTATAAAAAGACTTAAATTTACTGTTGATTTCCTGTTGATCAGTAAGAATTTCACCACTGGCTGTACAAATTTCTGCTATAAGTCTCAATGAGGCTGCTTGATGAATTTGGTGAGCCAAGAGGCGCCCCGCTTTCTCCCCCTCCTCATACAGTCTATGTCTGGTCTGAAGTAATAACTTAGCTGTCTCATCGGTAGAAAGGAGATCAAAATCTGACTGAAGAGAGATCCTCTTATTGTATAGGTCTGGTGAAGGAGTTATTCAGTTCTGGCGGTCGATTTCCAATATTTCATCTGTAATCTCAGACAGGCGTTTTAGACGTGAGCGATGAGTAGATTTAGCATAAGAAATTACTTGCCCTCGAATATAGGCTTTAAGAGCCTCCCAAAGTGTTCTCCATTATCATTAATAGAAAACAAATTGCTCTATCTGGGTGGACATGAATTTAACAAATGCACTATCTGATAACAACAAATTATTAAATCGCCAAGAAGCAGCCGTCGATTTATGCTGTAATGCCAGTTGTAACAGATGTGGGGCATGATCAGAAATAACAATAGCTTCGTATTGACAGTGTTTCACTTGTGGCAAAAGTTTTTGGTCTAAAAGAAAGTAATCAATCTGTGAATATGATTGGTGAACCGGGGAGAAAAAAGAAAAGTGATGAGTAGATGGATTTTAAACGCCAGGGATCAACCCTCCCATAATCTTTTAGAAAACATTCTATACACTTTGCTGATTTAGAAAGTGCCTGAGAGGTTTTGGAAGATCTGTCCAGCTTTGGGTTTAAAACACAATTGAAATCTCCGCCCATAACTACACAGAGAGAATTTAAAGTAGGAATTGAAGACCATAAAGATGAGAAAAATGTATCATCATCGAAGTTGGGAGCATATATACAGATTAGAATGAGTGGGACATTGTACAGCTTTCCCTCCACCATTACATATCTACCCTGACTATCAGAAAAGGACCGGGAACAGATAAAAGGATTTAAACTGGAAGCGGGAGTGATACATCTGGCCCACCCAGCCTCTGCGTAAAAAAACGCTGTCTTGAGATCTCAGGTGGGTCTCCTGTAGAAATTCTATGTCTGCCTTTAATTTTTTAAGATTTTTTTTTAAGTCCTGCCCGTTTTTACAGCACTGTTCATACCCTTTGTGTTCCAGGTGATTAGTTGAACCAAACTCTCCCCACTCGTATGCATGTTAGTCATATAATTTCAGGTTCAGATATACCAACGAAGCCACATCACAAAACACGTACGTAGAGCTACAACTGCCATAGAAACAAGGAAACAATACAAACGTGAAATTATACCCCACCTTCCCTCCCTTACCTTTCCCCAAATGAAAGGTGCAAAAAAACCCATGTTTCAAACCTAACTTTGTGCTACAGCACTGCTCTGCTGAACTAATCAGCCTGAGTTTCCTAAATTTAGCACCCTTGAGCATAACAAATAATTGTTCCACATTTCCCAACACACTATACTCTAAATAGTGGTCATCCCTTGTGGGTGGGGTGACACAATGTTGACATAAATATATCGCCAACTTTCAGCTCAACCTATCACAAACAATATAAACAAATATATAAAGTTAACACTGCTGGCCACTCAGTACTTGGACAATCAGCTTAATTGCCTATAAAGCATGTGTGCGAATATATAAATATTAGCATTCAGTGCCAAAGAGTAAACCAGAAAAGTAAAAAGAGCATTGGTAAACAAGTAAACATTACCTGGTAGGTTAGCTGGCAAAGTTAGTCCATAACATTATCCTGGGTATTGATTAACGAGGAAGTTAATGTTCCAGCGTTAACAAGATCCTGGTCAGAGATAGGTCCATCAGCTAAACATAACTGCAAATGTAATATGTAGTCCATATGCACCATAAACAAAATAAGGAATGATCGAAAGAAAATTGTCCATCAGCTGTCAGGTGTGCGACACCTCGCTGCCGATACTCCCCGCTGTATCTACACCTCCGCCGGCAACCAAAGAAACCCACTCAAAGAGTGGCAATTACCTATCCCGTCGAAATTAGAAATTATCCATGTTGTGAAGAAATCTTAGGCTGGTAGAAGTTCTCCGCTGCTTGTGGGGAGTCGAAAGTGTGCCGCACCTCGCTTAGGTTGATGGCCAGGACCGCAGGATAGTAGAGGCTGTATTCAACCTTCGCCTCCCGGAGCTTTGCCTTGACAGCGTTGAAAGTAGCCCGGAGCTTGCTTATCTCCGCCGGCAGGTAAGGGTAGATATGTACCGGAGTGCCTTGAAAGATGAGGAGACCCCTGCCCTTAGCGAGGCCCATGATTCTCTGTTTTTGTGCATAATAATGCAGCTGTACGATAATGGGTCTTGGTCGGGCTCCTTTTTTGGGTTTCGGCGCTAGCGACCGGTGGGCCTGATCAATTTCGACCAGAGTGGGAAAATTCTCCGCCGCCAAAATTCCAGGGATAAGCTCCGCCATGAATCTAGTGGGGCAGGTGCCGGCTCCTGCTTTCCAGATCAAAACACTTGTCCTTTAACCGCTCCAGCTCCTTCATTTTCGACTCGTCGTGTTGCTCTAATTGTTGGATTCGGTCGAGAGCCTCCGAGAGAGTGTGCACCATGTCAGCCTGCTCGGTTGTCACCTGGGCATGGTCCTGGCAGAGTCAGTTAATCTCCTCTCCCAACTCGTGGCGCAGACCTTGAAAACTAGTTGTAGTTTCCGAGCGCATGGCCTCAATTTCTTGCCTCAGTTCTGAACTCATAGTAGACATTTCTGCTCTGAAGTCTCTCAGGATAGCTTCACAGGAAAGTTGAAGTTCTTCCTGAAGAAGTTGAACAGTCAGTTGGCCACCCTCCGCCATCTTGACTCAATCTTTAGCTAGGCCATGAAACTATCGTTCACTATCGTTGTTTTCTAATTTTATTTCTTTACTGGCCAAAGCTCTGTGTCCGTGTTAATTGGGTAATGGATTGTAACCAGTTTCACTTCAAGATAATCAAACTATGGTTGTAGAAATGTGTGAAAAAAAGGGAAAAAATCAGGAGCCTACGAGACCTACGTCTGCTCCATACCAGGGTCAAACCGGAAGCCTCCTAGTACATCTGTTGTGGGCCTACTTGCAGAGCACATACTGAGTTCCTCAAATCCCATTGTTTGTTCTATGTGGCTTTAAAATTTAACTTAAGTTATTTCTTCTGCAGAGTGTTTGGATCTCATCAACTCTTGGCGTGCCTAGAGGACCTTCTAAGCCTGCAGGAAGGTCAGAACCCAGAGGTGAACCATCTGTTGACACCAGCATATTATCATCTTGCACTGCACCACCTCCACCCACAACAGAATCATCAGCCCCATCGTCCTGCCTACCTTCACCAAACCTTGCAGGGATGTCCCAGTAGGCCTGTAACAGCATTGCAACATGAGCAGCTGTTCCCACTAACATCCCCAGGAGAGCATAGTGAAAACAGCCATACAGGTAGGTGTGAGAGGGAGAAAACCTATGGGAAAGTAAGTGGTTTTATGGAAAGAGAGATGGAGGAAGACAGATAGGAAGGAAAGAGGGGAGTCGGAGGAAGATGTTTTTATAGCAGATGAGGGGAGAGCGGATATTAGGATGTATGAGCACTAGGCGATTTGAGGGGGGATGCTGTCCCCCTTGTTAGCAAAATTACCAAAAAGCATCCTGCTTGTTAACCTGCCATCACTCTCATCACTCCATCGTAATAGCAGATTATGTTACAAATCACAAGTGGCCACGATCCGCTCTGGTGCACAGTGAAGTCAAGCCGTGCACGACTGCATTGCGTTCTGGCTTCCTGGTCTATTTTTGACAGAAGCCGCAACAAGTTGCACAGAGCAGATTGCACCGTCAGGAAATCAGAGACACAGGAACTCCATAGAGCATCCGGTCAATTTTCAAAATAAAAAACCCTGTGCAGACTCAGAAAAATGCAAAAGAAAAAGTAAAAAAGTTTCAGCTTCAGTGTGCGGCATCACAGGTGCTGTCACTTAACGAGTGCAATACACACTCATTATAGAATCTGAAAAAGGGAGCTAAAAAGCATAAAACTAAACTAACTAAAAGATTTCTAAAAGTTAAATACAAATTTAATGGGTCTTGTGACCTGTTTAAAGTTTAAATGACATCTGTAGCTCAAACAAATATTGAAGCAGTAGTAGTTTTTGGCGTGGGTTTGAAGAGTATTTTAAGATTTGCCTCCATTGAAATTTTTTTTCATTGTAATTTTTTTTGTTAATAAAAGTTTAACATTTATAACTTTCTTATAAGTGTAAGATATAGAAAAGGTCTGACGAAATAGCCATCATGTCCTTAAATGACCTGAACGTTTTCACATTTGAATGGGGAGGGAGAGAGAAGAAGAGGAGGAGGAGAGAAGAAGACAGAAGAAGAGGACATACAGAAGGGGAAGAAAGGAAGGCAGATGAGGATGAAGATGAAAAGCAAGAGGAAATAAAAGAAAGACAAAAAGACTGATGATTCAAATGTTAATTAAACCCCAGATAGATCAGGGTTTGAAGTTGTTAACAGTTTAACTTTCCAGAGAACACTCAACATCATTCCACCAATCAGAAGTGGAACAATCTAATTGAAGCATCAGTGTAAGGCTTGAACATGCTGTTTCATCGAGAAATAAAGAGAGAGCTGATGAAAGTCCACTTAAAGAAGGCACTAATAACAAAAATTGATAGCTCATATAGGTGAAATTACAACACTGCGGGAAAAACCCTTAAGTCAAACTGCACTTGCTTAAGAAGATAAGATGTGATAAACCATTGAACAGCTGGAAGGTAACTGTAGGGGGAAGTTTGACTGAGGGATTGGACAAACTTGACGAAGAGAAGCGAAAAGCTGGAGAGAGATGAGATGGAGTTGATTGAATGCAAACAGTGTGTGTGTGTGTGTGAGGTGAGAGAGACAGAGAAAACAAGCGCAAGAGAAAGAGACAGAGACACAGAGAAAGGATTGTGGTAGGTAAAGAAGTGTTAATTCAACCTGAAACAGATCAAGGTTTGACTTTATAAAATTGTAAAAACTCCCTAGAAAGAACTCAACATCAGTCTAAATCAGGATAAATCTGAGTCCCTCAAAATGTTACGCCATTGAGAAAGAGATAAAAACCAGAAAATTCTGCGTTCCCACTATTCCACTGAAATGTTAAAAAGCACAGACAAAAGACCTGTTGTCATGTTGGTTTCAGTACCCATCCTGTGAATTTAAGGAGAACTGTCTCTGTCCTGCACCTCTGATGAAAACAAGGCTGGATTTTATCAAGCAAATTGTTTTCCTTCACAATGTCCTAAAGTTGCTTTCTGACAACCTCTCATATTGAAAACATTGGTATTGATGTTGAACCATTGGGTAACATAACATTTAAGCTATTTAATCTGTTACTATCTATTTCTGTTATTGAAAGATCTGTATGAGACAACTACTCATATTTGATGCTATTCATGATAATGTGCATGCATAAAAACTAAGAACTACCAGTAGAAATATGGTAAGGTAAAAAAACTTCAAGATGAAAAGTCAGATCAGTATCTTATTGTATCTGCCTCACGTTTTGTATCTACAAACATCAACATTTACCAATGTTTAATCATGTCTAATAGACAGATTTGTAAACTTGTGTTATTAGTTTTGTATGGTTTTCTGCAATATGGTTTATAACAGATTACAAATCAGTTATTGTGCATCCGATTTTCCACTACCTGCCCCATTAATCTCCATATTTTTGTCTTTCCTGAAGAGAATTATCAAATCAAATCAACTTTATTTATATAGCACCTTTCATACATGTTAAAATGCAGCCCAAAGTGCTGTACATTAAAGGAAAAGAAAAATGAGACAAACCCCCCATAACATCCCCATTCCCCGCACCCCCATTCACACACACACACGGATATGCACACATACACAGGCACATGCGCGCACACACACACACACGCATGCACACACACTCACACACACACACACACACACACACACACACACACACACACACACACACACAATAAAATGTAGTATGGCTGAGCACCGATAGACCAGGTGAGGAAACGCCAACCTATGGGAGCCATCCCCACCGAGAGCCCTCCAAGGCCACGACCACAGGGGGGGCGCCGCCACAGAGACCATCCCAACCCAGACAGCCAGGGGTCCCTACCACGGCCATAAAGCCCTGGGGCAGGACTCCCCGACTATCCAGGCCCGGACTATCCCCAGGACGGCAACCCCACAGGCAGGCCAGACAGAGCTCCCAGAGTGGAGGGCCCCCATGAGGAGAACAATGGAGCTGGAAACTAAGAGACAATAAATAAAATAAGTAAAAAGAGATGGAAGAGCCTCCTAAAACAACATAAATGAATGTTAAACAATAAATAAGTAAATAAATAATCAAACTTTTAAGAGAAAAATTAAAGACAATAAATGAGTAATACTAAAAGTAAATAAATAAAATAGAGTAAAATAAGATAAGATAAAATAAAATAAAATAACAATGATAAAAGCAGGTCCGACAGATAAGAAGGGCCAAGGCCGTTAAGACACTTAAAAACTAATAAAAGGACCTTAAAGTCGATCCTGAAGCGCACAGGGAGCCAATGTAGCGATTCTAAAACGGGTGTATGTGGGCCCGCTTTCTGGTCTTCGTCAGCACACGTGCAGCTGAGTTCAGGAGCAGTTGAAGGTGTGAAAGGCTCTTTTTTGGAAGACCAGAGAGCAGGGCATTAGAGTAATCTAACCGGCTGGAGATAAAAGCATGCATTAGCACCTCTGTGCTGGCCAGAGAGAGAAACGGGCGAACTCTGGCTATATTCTTAAGATGGTAAAAACCAATCTTTGTAGAATTTCTGATGTGTGGAATAAAATTAAGCTCAGAGTCGAAAAGAACGCCCAAGTTTTTTACGCATTGTGAATGTTTAAAAGCATTTAGTTTTGGTAAAAGTCTCTCTCTCTTGCCTTCAGGACCAGTAATTAAAACCTCTGTTTTGTCCTGGTTGAGCTGTAAGAAGTTTTCTGCCATCCATGACTTTATATCTAGAATACAGTTTAAAAGGGAATCAATAGGTCCCGAGTCATCAGGAGACACGGCAATGTAAAGCTGTGTATCATCAGCGTAGCTGTGAAAATTGATGCCGTGCCTCCTGATGACGTCCCCAAGGGGTAGCATATATAAATTGAAAAGTATTGGACCTAAAATTGATCCTTGGGGCACCCCACATTCAAGTTTATGCGTTCCTGAGGAACATGTATCCATACTTACGAGAAAGTGACGATCTGTGAGGTAGGAATAAAACCAGTTAAGAACAGTACCAGAGAGGCCCACTAGGTGTCTGAGTCTATTTAACAAGATGTGGTGATCTACTGTATCAAAAGCAGCGCTTAGATCCAGTAGGACCAGGACTGAGAGTTTCTGAGAGTCCATATTACACCTGAGATCATTCACAATCTTCACGAGGGCTGTCTCGGTACTGTGGTTCGTCCTAAAACCAGATTGACACTGTTCTAAATTATTGTTGGTCTTTAAAAAATCATTTAGTTGGATAAAAACTAGTTTTTCTAAAATTTTACTTAAAAAGGGTAAGTTGGATACAGGTCGGTAGTTGGCAAAAATGTCAGGATCCAAATTGCTCTTCTTCAGAAGGGGCTTCACCACTGCAGTTTTAGAGGTAGTGGGGAAGACACCCGTCTGGAGAGAGCAATTCACAATATTTAAAATTTCAAACTCAAAGAACGCATAAAATTGTTTTAAAAGTGATGTGGGAATTGGGTCTAAAAGGCAGGTTGTTGGGTTAACTCAGGAGAAAACTCTACCGAGCGTTTCTGCATCAACCAGGACAAAATGCTCCAATGTCTCCACAGATAAAAGCGATGGTTCAGGTCTGTTAAAGGCAACATTCTTCTGTTCCAAAAGAGTGGATCTAATGTCAATGATTTTACCTCTGAAGTGGTCTGCAAAGTCTTCACATAGATCGTCTGTTAGAACTGTGGACGATTTCTTAAAATCAGTATTAATTAAACGAGAAATAGTGGAAAAGAGAAATTTGTGGTTGTTCTTTTTGTCTGAGATGAGTCGTGAGAAGTGGGAAGTTCTTGCCTGTTTTACTGATTTATTGTAGGTTTTGAGTATGTCCCAGAATATTTCAAAATGAACTGTTAGCTTAGTCTGCCTCCATTTTCTCTCTGCACTCCTGCAATTTCTTTTCAGTTGTTTTATTTCAATTAAGCATTAACTGTCTTACTGCCAAAGCTAACATTTTTCCTTTTGTCTCATATGATTTTATTTACCTACAGATGTTTCGAAAAAAAGCATCTTCCTCCTTGAGAATGCGAAGAATAACTGAAAGCACTAGATGTAATGATTTCTTTTCTTTACTCTTTAGAAAAAGTGTGTAACCTTTCAGTGTTGTCATAAGAAAAACTTTCTGTGTTGTCAGAAGGAACCCCCTCCCAAACAAAGAAACGTCTTTGCTTAATGGGTAACTTGGTATCTTAACTGATTTTTGGAGGAGAGGGGTGTGACTCAGGAGGACATTTTTCTCTTTGATTTGGACCACTCACACAACAAATACATCCCAGCTGGTTTCAACTTTGATAACACTGGATGTTCAACTGAAGACACTGCTTCTGTCTTTTATTCTGTATGTCCATTTACAATCACATTTCTTGGAGTCAGGTGTGAATATTGGGGCGGCTGTAGCTCAGTGGGTAGAGCTAGTGGACCAGTGATCGGAAGGTCACTGGTTCGAATCCCCAGCTCCCCCGGGCGGGACTGAGCTACATGCCGAAGTATCCTTGAGCAAGATACTGAACCCCAGAATCGCTCCTGATGTGCAGTTGGCACCCTGTGGGGCAGCCACTGCCATCAGTAAGGGTCCTGCAATGAGCTGGCGACTCGTTCAGGCTGAACCCTGGCCTACGCCCATGAGTAGAACTGGATTTGGCCCCAGTAAGCCCCGCAACCCCTCAGGGGGATAAAAAGCGGCAACATCCCGCAACCCTCACGGAAAAAGCGGAAAAGAAAACGAACGAACGAGCTGTGAATATTTCCATATTACTGGATTTTGTTTCTTTGCTAATTTGTATAGTCTTTTATTGAGCCACAGCGGGTGGGTTACAAATGTAATCACTTTGTTGAAGGTAGTCTATGTACTCTGACTTTGGTAATTAATCATCAATAATGATCAGTGAAAACATTGTTTATTTATTTGAGAAACAAAAAGCTATGCTTGAATGGTTAAAGTTTTCCAGTCACATATTCTGTCACATCATTTAATGGGTAAAGTTTAAGCTTTTGTCCATCAACCAAAACCATTTTGCACAGTTAGCATTTCACATTAGTCCAGTCCACACCCACTGTAGTCATTGGTTAGTCAGCAAACCATGGTATTTTAGTAGAACATTGCCTGTCAGTCTGTTTTCTGCTACTTGTGTGGGTACAAGACCATGGCCAAGTAAACAATACCTTTTTCTGAAATCTGTTTTAAGTCATCACACAGCTGCCACAGTCATCATTGTTTTATTCTTAAATTGTTAGCCTTGATGTTTGTATTTGTTTGTGATTTGGGTTGGAGGGTTCAAGATTTTTTTCTGGTGGTTTGGCTCCTCATTTTTCTCAAAAGTAGTTGGTAGATGGTGGGGAATGGTCCATTTGCATCTCTGACCTTAATGCTTTCTGTCCTTCCCTCTTTTTTTTCTCTCTTTTCTCTTTTCTCTTTTTTTTAATTTCTGGAATTACATTACTCTTTCTGTTTTTTTTCTATCACTGTAGCAGTATTCCCATATGAACAACAGAGAATGTCCGGAGAAGCAGGTCCAGACTTTGTTCTTCAGTGGCCCTTTCACACATGTAGTTCAAAAAAGGAAATTGTCTATGTCAGACGTGTTCTCAACTACTTGTCTGTTTGGCTTAGATGAGGGTTCACCCCTAGTTTAATGTGCAGAAGGAGGACCAATTTGTAACAGTGATGATTGTAACAATTTTACATTGATGTCAGTACTACATGTATTAGTATGCATATCAACCAAAGAGTGGAAATCTATATATACAGGAATGCAGAAAAGAGTAAGAAGCAGTTACAGTACATTAGCATTATCGTTTTCACTCATTTGCTATGAATTCTCAGAATTAATGATATGCTGTATTCAAACATAGGCTCACTTGGATATTATTCAGACTTGGCACTTGGGAGCTGGCAGAAAAAAGTTTTTTAAATGCTGCTTGGGCCAACGGATATGGATATTTGCATTCACTCATTCATTCTGGTGTCTGGACAATTTCAGGGTAGCAGTGCGTGTGTGAAAGGCACTTCTCTTGGATTGTTTCTCTTTCCATTCCTTCACATTCTTCTCCTCTTCTATGAAACCCATCCCTTCTCAACACTGCTTCCTTTTCCTCTTTCTCCCACTCCACTTTCTTTTCCTCATCCTCCCAGGGACTATTGACCGAGGGCGGAGCTTGTCCTTCCATGAGGTGCGTTGCCAACGTGAGGCAGAAATGAGGCCAGCAGCTGAGGAGTCGTCCAACAGCAGCAACAGCGTAGGAGGTGGCAGCAGCACTGTACTGCAACGCCTCCTGCAGGAGCAGATAAACCGTAATTATGTACTGCAACAGCAGCAACAACAGCAAGGAGGAGCAGGAGGGGGGGGTGGAGGAGGTTACTCCGGACAAGGACAGGGACAGGTAGGCCCCTCTGACGATCACTCCATGAGCCCCCACATTGCCCGTCAGGAGCCCCAAGGTCAGGAGCTTCAGGCTGACAATGGCCTGGAGAAGCTGGGCTCCACCAGAGTTGGAGGGGGCGGAAGCAGTGGAGGGGGAGGAGTTTTATTAACGGGAGGAGGAGCAGGAAGTAGCAGTGGAGGTGGGAGCGGCCAAGGTCAGTGCCCAAACCAAGAGGACCTCCCTACATACGAAGAGGCCAAAGTGCAATCACAATACTATCGTGGCCATGGTCCTCCTCCTCAACCACAGCAGCAGAACAATCAGCCCCAGCAACCTTCTCTCCCTGCCTCTATGGGCACTGCCTTTTATGTCACTGGGGTGACCAGTGCCAAGGTGCGCACTGAGGGCCGCCCCACGGTACAACGAGCAAGTGGAGCGGGAAAGGTGCACCAGGATGATGGACTGAAGGATCTAAAGCAAGGACATGTTCGGTCTCTAAGTGAACGACTTATGCAGCTCTCCCTGGCCACCAGCGGTGTGAAAGCCCATGCTCCTGTTACTAGCTCTCCACTGTCCCCCCTGCTGCCCCCGCCAGGGCCACCGGGTGACTACTACAAGCCCCAGCATCGTGGGCCGCCTCCAGATTATCCCTTCAAAGGAATGGGCTCGCCCACAAAGCAGCAGGAACCTGGAGGCCATTTTTACCAAGAGCAGAGAGGAAGAGAACACTCAAGGGAGGTACCTCATGTCCGATACCAGCCTCCACCTGAGTATGGCTCGTTCAGGTAAGGAATACACACACACACACACACACACACACACACACACACACACACACACACACACACACACACACACACACACAAATGGCAAATGAGACTTGAACATAGAATAAACTGTGTGAAATGGTAAGCACAAATGAAAGTCTGTGCTGAAAAACTTGCTTTTGCACTTTATATCAGTTGTTTCGGTTCAATTCAATTCAATTCAATTCAACTCAAATTCAATTCAAAGAACTTTATTTTTCCGTTAGGAACTTCATTTGTAAAAAGCGTCAGTGCAGTGCAAATTTTAGACAAGATAAATAAGCAAATAAATACATACAGGTGAATACAAATGTTAAAGAAAAAAAAAAAAATTAGAAGTACAAAACAAATGTTAAAAAGAGAAGGACACTCATCCACACGCTCACACACACACGAACACACACCCCCACACACAAGCCAGACCGGGTCAGCTGTTCAGTAATCTGATTGATGCTGGGACAAAGCTTGTCATGGCTCTCTTTGTTTTAAAAGTGAGGGATCTGTATCTCAGGCCTGAAGGTAGGAGACTATAGTGGCAATGTAGTGTGTGCGCAGTGTCTGAAGCTATCCGAAAACCTTTTTGTTTAGTCCATCTATTGTAGATGCTGTGAAGTGATTCCTGTGCCAGTCCAATTATTTTACTGCTCATGTTTATGATTTTGTTAAGCGGGTTGCGATGTATGTTGGACAATGAACCAAACCAGACTGTTATATTGAAGGTGATGACAGATTCAATAAAACATTTATAAAAAGCAACTAAAACTGACTGATGAACCTGAAGTCTGTGAAGTTTCCTGAGAAAAAATAAACGCTGCTGGCACTTGGAAAAGATGGCTTCACTATTTATCTGGAAGGTGAGTCTCTGGTCGATTATGGTCCCAAGATATCTGTATGAATCGATCCTTTCAATCGGCTGGTTGTTGACTGACAGAGGGGGGATGGTGGGGGGGGCTTTACGGAAGTCGATTATCAGTTCTTTTGTTTTTGAGGTGTTGAGGTCCAGGCAGTTCTGCCTACACCACCCTGCAAAAGAGTCCATCTCAGACTGTAGTTGTCCTGGTGAGTTGGTAGTGTCTATAATGACAGTGTCGTCAGAGTATTTAATGTAAGTTATGTCCGGGTTGTTGCTCCTACAGTCATTGATGTAAAGTGTGTACAGGACTGGAGATATTACAGAACCTTGTGGAGCTCCTGTGGAGAGTGACCTGGATGTACTGAGGTGACCGTTGACTCGGACCCTCTGACATCTGTCTGACAGGAATGAGAGGATCCAGATGATTAGGTGTGGATTGACGTTCATCTGTAGCAGTTTCTGTCCCATCAGGTGAGGCTGTACAGTGTTGAATGCACTCGAAAAGTCTACAAAGACCAGTCTGACAAGTGACCTGGGCTTCTCCAGGTGAGTATGGGTGGCGTGCAACAGGGTCAGAACAGCATCATCCACACCTCTGTGCTGTTTGTATGCAAACTGGAGAGGGTCTGTGTGCATACTGACCTCCTCCTGGAGCTGGGAAAGAATAAGCCTCTCAAAGCCCTTCATAACCAGAGATGTTAATGCCACAGGCCGGTAGTCATTATTGCAGGAGGGATTGTTCTTTTTGGGTACTGGACAGATGATTGATGATTTCCAGAGTGATGGGATGGAGTGTTCTGACAGGGAGCGATTGAACAGGTGGCAGAGGACACCAGCTAGTTGGCTGCCGCAGGACTTCAGCAGCTCACCAGAGATCTGATCAGGTCCCAGTGCTTTGTTGGGTTTTGTCCTTTTCAGTATGAGTTCAACCTCTTCTGGCTGCAGCTCCAGGATTGCTTTGGTGGGTAACCTAGAGGTGAGCTCGACCAACAACTCCTTCCTCTCCTGTGAGTAGTCAGACTGGTCAAATCTGCAATAGAACTGATTGAGATCCTCTGCCATTTTGATGGGGTCAGCAGACTGCAGAGTTAAGTTGTTATTGGGAAGGCCAGCCAGTGTTTTAACACCACGCCAGGCGTCTCTGGCTTTGCCCTCCTGAAAGAGTTTCTCGACTCTCTCCTTGTAGTTTCTCTTTGCTGCTTTTATTTCTTTATTTAGTCTGTTCTGGATGTGCTTTAACTCAATTGTGTTTCCTGATTTAAATGCTATTTTCTTTTCATTCAGAGTTTTTTTCAGGGCTTTTGTAATCCAAGGTTTATTGTTTGAGAATACTTTAACAGATTTTGTGGGAATAGTCATCTCCTCACAGAAGGTGATGTAGTGAGACACTACTTCAGTGGCTTCCTCAAAGCTGCTCCCTTGAGTTAACACCTCCCAGTCTGTACTTTCAAAACAGCCCTGCAGCTCCTCAACCACATCATCGTCCCACTTTTTCACCAGCTTTTTAACCACACCCTCTCTCTGAAGCTTAGTGCGGTAAGCAGGGATCAGATGAACAACATTATGGTCTGCAGTGCTGAGGGGAGGTTTATTGTATACTTTATATGCGTTCTTTATATTTCCATCGCAGAGGTCGATTGTTTTATCGCCTCTGGTGGCGCATGTTACATACTGTTGGTAGGTTGGGAGAGCCTTATTCAGCCTGCAGCTATTAAAATCCCCCAGGATGAAAACAGGAGAGTCAGGAGATGCACATTCAATCTGATGGACACACGCAGCAATAGCCTCTGATGCGCGAGTGACGTTGCCAGAGGGCGGGATGTAAACAAGTACTAGAGCCAGCTGACCGAACTCACGGGGGAGATACTTTGGTCTGAATGACACTGCGAGCAGCTCCAGGTCAGGTGTACAGCAGGACTCTTTGACAGAGGCAGTTCTGCTCCAGTCACTGTTAAAGTACACGCACAACCCGCCCCCATGTTTCTTCAGGCTACTCACGTTGTCCCGATCCAGTCGCAGTGGAGACCCGAATCCATCCAGAGAAAGTGCTGAGTCCGTGATCGTGTTATCCAGCCAGGTTTCTGTAAGGCAGATCAGACTGGCCTCCCTGTAGGCCCACTGACATGTTATGTTTGCCTGTAGTTCATCTAGTTTATTCCGCAGGGAGCGAACATTTGCGAGAATGATTGAGGGGAGTTGCGGGCTCCTACGTTTACCAGTGAGTCTTTTCAGCCTCTGCCTCACTCCGCCCCTCCTTCCCCGCTTCCTTGTCGGAGCACGACCCGGTCCACGTTGTCTCAGTAACAATGATCCGCAATCGTGTAGGTCCGGTACGGATGCAGCAGCAGCAGTGTCACCAACAGTCTCATCGTGAAAAAGAGTTCTTAGCAAAGTCCGATCTCAAGTACAAGACCACATTCAGAAAGGGTAAACATTCATAAAGTCCGAGGAATCACCCACTTAGACACTTTCAGTCAGGAAAGCACAAAAAAAAAAAAAAAAACATAAATCGCGTATGCACAGCGGGAGACGCTCTCCACCTGTCGCCATTACAGCGCTGGTTACCTGGCCAGCACCAACAGAGAGGGAGTTTTGAATGAGACAATGACATATACGGTGATGCTCCACGGTTGGCATCTATTCACATCTCCTCTTTATATCCAGCATATTGCCTATTTACCCCTTGCAGCCGTTCAAATGATTCTGATTTGCAGTTTATTTACACATTTATTTTTGTGCCACTTCCTGTTTTTAGGTAAGAAGAGTAAAAAAATCGATACATTGTTCAATCCTTGATTTTGTTGGGAAAGGCTCCTGTTTCGCAGTGTAAGTTTGTCAGTAAATTTGTCTCTTGGCCATTTACACCTCAGTTAGGTGTTTTTGATAGTCATCCACAAGCTTCTGTGCTTCTGGTAAACCTCTGGCTGAATTTTTTACCACTCCTCTTGACGATCAATCAGTGACGTTCAGGTCTTGTTTTGTCAGCACAGTCGGCATGTTCTCTTTGGGGTTCAAGTCAAGACTTTGGGAAGGCCATTCCAAAACCTCAATTCTAGCCTGATTTAGCCATTTAGCTCGAAAATCCTCCCTCTACAGAATTCTATTTCTTTAGAGCAACAGATTAATTGGCAGCAAAATAGCCTCACAGCATAATACTACCAGCACCACACTAGACAGTAGGTGTGTTTGGAATCATTGTCCTGTTGAAACACCCACATGCACTCAAGACCCAATCTTCTGGCTGATTTTAGGTTTTCCTGAAGAATTATGTTTCTGACTCCGACATATTATGCAACTGCATTTGCAGTATTAGTAGAAGCTGGAGAAAACGACTCACATTACAAGGAGCGAGGAGCCGACAGAAAAACACTCAAGAATAACATGCATTAACTCAGAAGTAACAACACTCTCCAGCGGTTAATGGCACCACAATTTTTACGACGGGGAAATAAGCCTCATTAAAACCACATTCTTTTGTGGACAGGATGGCTGTAAATGTTTTTATACTATTCTGGGTATTCAAGCTCACTAACACTTTGTTGATCAATAGAAATTACTTGTATTCTGGTCCGTATGCTGAGACCACTAGTCAAGTGCTCTATTTTGCATTTGTTCATTGTTGCCTTTGATGTGCCTGCGCTGCCGGGATGCCGATCTCCATCTTGGAAAAGTTTATCTTCTTGCCAGTGTTTCTTCTGTCCATGTTTGACCTCAGTGGGCGAGGCCTCCGAACCAGCAATATTTAAGGGCGTAACATGTTAATGACGATCGAATTCAGCTGCCGAATTTATCAAGACCCGATCATTCATACGCTGGAATTGGTCAGATACAAATGTTTCATAAATCACACGTGTGTCCTGTCGTAAGACCAATTCTGCGCTCAGATCTACGCCCGTTTTCACGCAAGATTGATAAATGAGGGCCAATGTGTGTGATTTGCAATGAATGCTTTGGGATAATTAAAAAATATATCATTCAGGGCACCTCACTGAGAAGTACCAAACTCTTAGAAACACTTTATCGAGTGCAGAGATTGATTGCATCTTAAGATTTCATTTGTGTTTGTTGAAAATTTGTCATTACCAAATGACTAAAACTAAGCCTTTACATAGGCTGCTGATTATGCTTGGCCCAACTACAGTTCCTGGTTTTGAAATCTGGCTCAGATACATTTTGAATTGAATAGAACTGCTTTGATCAGGGCTGATATGGGCATTTTTCCATTGATCAGTATCAGCAATTCTGAACGTGGACCCAAGGCCAATTTTTTTTTTGAACGTCAGAGTACAATTTGTGGCAGAACTCAGACACACGTGTAATGTTACCCTGGAAAACCTGTGGATAAAATGTCTGCAGTGTGGAAATAAATTAAATTATAGGATGAAAGCAGTCCAACGGCGACATGTAACATCTGCAATATGACCGTTTCGTGAGGGGGTAACAAAAGAGCTGCATGTAATACTACACATTTGGTACGACAAAATATTACAGAGATGGTAATTAAGTTAATCACTCTGGATAACGAGCCCATCTCTGTGGTAGAGGATCAGGATTTGTCACCTGCAGTTTTTTAATCCCCGGTATGCCCTATCATCTCGGCATTACATTACATTGATTCCACTTTCGAGTTACAACGTGCCGTTGTATGTGCACAAGTTTCGTGGGTCTCATACAGCAGAGCATGTAAAACAGGCAATCGAGGAGATGCAGCGCGTTCATGCCATTTTACGTGACAACGTAAGGAATATGAAAAAAGCAATTGATGATATGGAGGTACCAAGCGTGGCCTGTGTCTCACACACGCTTCAGCTGGCTGTACTTGAGGGTCTGCTGTCACAGTGCAGCGTCACAGACTCACCTGCTAACACAGGGAAGGTGGTAGGCCAATGTTTCGATAGCGTATGCAGAATAAGAAAGAGCCATATGAAAATATATACTTTGTTTCAACAAAATAAATAAACCTACTAAGGTACAGTTTGGATGCAGGTAATTTTCTTAGTGCAGCTGTGTTATCAAGGAAAATAGTAGTTAAGGCTAAGTATCGGATCGGGACTTGGTATCGGCAGATACTGAATATTAAAGAACTCAGGTCGGGATCGGGGTAAAAGTATTAGTATGATCACTACAGTGACCATTACTTTACATTTTGCTGAGTGCTTGCTTATGGCAGGAGTTGTTGGGTTACTAAAATAATATTATAAAGAAAATAGTCTACACAGACCAACTCCTGGGATAACTTATGTTATGATGTCGAATTATGGCATGCTATTGTCATTTTCATTCTAGCGTTAATAGATCAGACTTGCAAGAAACATTTCAGAGACTTAAGACTTGACTTGGTTAAAAAAAAAAAAATTGTCTCACAGTTCTCATCAACCCCATCTTAAATCAGGCTGACAAAAACACCACTCCAAGTGATGCTAATGTTGCTCTATGTTGGTTGGATCTGTTTATACAGAGCACCTTTGTTAAGCCATGAAAACTTTGATGTTGTGTCAGGACTGTGGGTATCCCATCTTTAACTCTGAGAGGAAAAAAGGCATTGGTTAGGAAACCTTCAGAAGGCTCATATTTCTTAAGACAGAGGGAAAATTGTCACCATTCAGGTCTGTGCAGCCATCCACTCTTTCCAGTTGAAGAGATTAAGATAGCTCTATTTTCTGATATACAAATAGATTATGCATTATTTAGCAGTTAAGCTTTCCTGAAGAACTACCTAAATAATTCAAGCTATCTTACAATAAATCCAGTAATAAAATTACAAAGTAAACAATACATTTGCAAGTAGTCATTCACACCCCTGTGCAGTATTATATGCTGTTTACAGTTTTTCATACAGAAAAAACTATACATTTCTTTTACATGTAATTGCTAATATAATTAAAGTTTGTTTTGAGGTTACTTACAACCAGTGCAAATGTTAACTAGTTTTAACATAGGCATGAAGCAACTAAAATGAGCCCTTAAATAATTAGCAACACAAGGGAAAATGAACTGTGCTTAAGCAAGACCTAGAATCCTTGCAAACTCCAGGAGAGCTGCTCTGACCTCTGACCTTCATACATAGGGATCTTTCAAACTATGATCATAAATAAATAAACATTTCTTATTAACAGTTGATAAAGTGCTCAATAATGTTTTTTTATTGACATTAATGTTCAGACTTATTATTGTTTGTTATTTAGTTTTTATCTCCATCAGAAGTCATCTGATTGGCTTCCCTAGCAACTCCAGCCAGTACAGGACCACAAAACAAGTCTTTCAAATTACATGGAAAAATGAGAAACTGTTGAACTTGAGATCATTCTCATAGACACACATTCAGTATTCTGTCCCTGTTATTATCACATAGTTCTATTTTAAATTCTCTGAACTGAAATGATCAATTATCACTTGTTTACCCTGGTCACCAGGTGCCAGCAAGCTTATCAATGCTAGCTGCTCTTCCCTTGGCCTTTTCCATATTCCCAAACATGGTCACTGTGACAGAAATTGACACACAGAGATCAATGAGAAGTTTCATTCTTCAATGATGACCTAAAACCTGCTTCAGGATTGGTTTCCACACGTACAAATGCATGAAAAAACTATGAACTATAATAAACAGGGAATGATTGTAATTTTCTTGACAAGCAAATTGAAATTGAAAAGCAAACATTCTAAAAGATTACATGTAAGAGCTTTTCATGGTTTCCCAATAATGTTTTTCAAAAGGTGAGGAAAGATCCTGTTGGGCTTGTTTCGCACAAGTCTTTATGAATATGGTTCCTCCGAGGTAAACTGCCATGAATACCACAGAATGAGAATCATCAGGGCAAGACAAGTTGGGACATGATCAGCCTGGCTTTGATGAAATTCCTTTGTGGGCTGAAGGCAGGAATGTTTGCTCCACACAAAGTCGGTTGACGGCTGATGTTTTCCCACCTTAAAAACCAGACCTGCTCAGTGAGCAACCAAATTGCTGGTGAATCAGACTGGGCTAAAGGACGTACCAATTAAATGTTTTCATTCACTGTTTGAAATGTTGACTGTGGGACAGCCTTTATTGAGAGATGTAGAAAACCACATTACATGGAACAATACATTACTGATATTTTTAATTGGCAAAAAATCTGATAACTATATTTTAACACATTTTTGCTATGGATGCCTTGAATGGGGTTATTATTACAACTGTGACCAACATTGAGCCAGACATTTGCTCAATGTGGGTGGAGTTAACTTTTGACTCCTACCACTGTGAGTGGTGCCACAGCCTTTTTGTCCCATTTTGTGGGGGGTTTGTTTGGGGCCACAAAGTTGACATTGAACATAACAAACATGTTGAATGGAAACAAAGTTTAATCTTAGAAGATCTGAATCAAATGCCTGCTTGGATGTAAATCTATGAAGTGGGTCGAGTGGTCAAAAACTCTATTCAAGTAAAAGTACTGTTACTTGTCATAAAATAGTTAGCAGAAGTAAAAGTAGAGTTCAGTATAACTACTTGGGTGGGTACAAACAAAAGTACTAACTAAAAAAGTTTTTAAAAAAAGAAAAGAAAACACCAGCATACTTTGAGAATACTTTACTTTAGAATAATCCTTCTTTGGAAAATGTACAGTCAAAATAACCCAAAAAGTGCGTTTTTGTTTTTGGGAAGATCTGTGGTACTTTTTTTAAAGCAGGACCAAATTACATTAATATGCCACATAACTACATTAATACTACACAGAACCAGAATTTGGTTGAAAAAAAGTGAAAACTAGTAGACATGAATTTTCTGAAACATTCAGCAAATCTATTTAAATGAATACACGTTAAGTTTCCTTAGGGTCTCTTGTATATACAAGACAAATCTAAACACAATCCAGTGAAAAATAAGTGATTGGTCAGCCTACGAGTATGCATACACACAATCACAAAAATCATGAAATTTAGAGGGTCAAATTTCAGGAATTCATCAACATGATTTTTTTTGTTTTTTTCAAATAAAATCCTTGACACAAACGGGGAAAACTTCTGGATTTTGGATAAGTTGGCATGGAATTAACCAATTAGGCTACGGATGTGGTTAAAAAACGTATTTAGGTGAATAGGAAGATAATGCTGTGCCTGTGATGTGTCATCTTTGTATATTAAATACAGCTGTGCTCATTTCTCTACTTAGACCTGAAGACCACCTGTGGTTTGAACATTACATCAGTCATGTCCATATTTGTGTGCATTGGGCGCTCACACACCTTTAGCTAGACTATCAAAATTTGGGCGGGAACAGTGGCAGTAGTTTTGAAGCATGATAGAATGTGTGTAAATTAGGGCTGTCAAAGTTAACGCGTTAATAACACATTAACACAACGTCCTTTTAACGGCGTTATTTTTTTTAACACTCGGTATAAAAAAAAAGAAAAAAAAAAAGTCTGTAGTCTTGATCCAGACGGTAGCAGAGGAATAAGAAAGGGAATCAGAAGAAGAACCAGGGTTGGCGGTTCGGGAAAAACACTGAAAAGCGAAAGTGAAAGGAAATGAAGAAAGGACTTACGAACGGCAAATTCACTTTCAAAACACTGCCAGATGGTTCGGTCGGTAGGACAAAAGTTATCTGCACGAACTGTTGACATAAAATGAGTTACCACTGAAGTACGTCGAGTCTCAAATATCATTTGCAAGCCAACGTAAGCTCATCCCTACATGTGACCAAAGTCACCATGCCAACAACAGATAAGCTGAAGAGGTTGGCGACAGTCCTGGAGAGAGAGAGAAGGTGATTGTGTTTGTGTGTGACACAGAGAGAGAGAGAGTGTGTGTGTGTGTGTGTGAGAGAGTGAGAGCGAGAGTGAGAGAGAGAGTGAGAGAGAGAGAGAGAGAGAATCAGGTTCCTAACTGAAGTACTTTTTCACTTGTATTACAGGTACATAAGTGAACTTCTGTTAGGAGAGAAGTTTCTTAAAAGTATTAAGAACATGAAAAAAATAGAGTTAACTATGGACAAAATGCGATTAATTGCGATTAAAAAAATTAATCGTTTGACAGCACTACTGTAAATATTATCAAACCACAACAGACCCACCCAAGTGTTGTATCGTAGGCAACTAGGCTTGTTTCAGTTTCTTGAAGAAGTTTCACCTTTCTTCCAAGAGGCTTCCTCAGTTCTAACTAACTGGAGGCTTTTAAACTCTATCAGTGCGTTTACATGACACTCGAGAAAACCTAGTTATTGGGTTAGTCCGACTATGATTGGATTTTTAAGCTGCATGTATACACCTTAGTCTGATTAAAATCGGACCGGATCGGATTTCTCATAGTCGGATTAAAACACCTAGATTATTCGATTGACAGTCGCATTACTCATGCATGTATTCGTTCCATCAGATTGGATCGGATTTTTCGTTCTGCGCAGGCTCGAGATTAAACTGAAATAACTGTAAGCAAGAGTGCCACTGTGCATCTAGTTTGTGTAATTATCATGTACACATATACGTTATGTTCAAAGATGTAACTTTGTCTCGCTCTTCGTACGCTATCTTTCTCGAATGCCGAGGCAGAGTTTGTTGTTGCTAGTGACGTAAAGAGGTCAGCCGGAGGTGGCTCTATTACCACTAGTTGAAATGGATACAGCGCCACCTATCGTACCGGGGTATGACATGCTCCGACCAATAATTCGATTTTCTCACAGGCATGTATACTCGGACAACTGCAGTTGTCTGATTGAGTAGTCGAACTATGGCTGTAATCCGACTACACTGTGCATGTAAACGTACTGTATGTGAGAGTGTCCTTACAGAGTTGTTAGGGCCACTTGTTGGTATTTGACCCAACCGGCCTTCATGTAGGTTTCTAGGGCTAGGTGAGCCAAGGTGTGAATGGTCGTTAAGCTGCCTGGGGAGGGAACTCAGGACTGCATTGAAGGTGGGTGATATGTTATGTCGTAGGCCACCTCCTCTGTTTTTAACTTTGTTTACCTATCCAAATGTTGTTTTTTTATATTGTTAAACACATACCATGAGCAAAATAACCATCAATGCCATGGCTGAGCATTTCTGCTTTAGAACTGCAGTGTACCATGGACAGTCATAAAAAATAGATTCAGATAGCCAGAGCTACATCTGTCACACACCTGCGGAACCACTGCGGTCAACTATCCATGGTGGTTCATTCCATCTCATTAGCCCTTTTTACACAGCCTCTCGGCATTATCTCCGGAGCGGTGGTTCGCCAATTCTCCGCCGATGGTGATTCACACAGAGCGAAGCCTCTCCGCCTTTACGTGTGTAATTCACACAGAAAGCCGGCACTGCGGCTCCTAAAGAGGCGTGACGGTACACGTCATCTTGATGACGTTGGTGTTTCCCCAGATGTTCCCCTTGTGAATCCAAACCCGCAGACAGTTTATAATCATACCAAACATCCTGGAAAGTGACGAAGTTACGTTTTTCACGCTAAATTACATAATCACCATCAGTAAACAGGACGCTGTCTGACTCCCTCACTCGCGGGGATGGAGGCCGTTTCTGGGGGACAGCTCCCTGAAGTCTCGGTCGGGAGGGCTGATGGTCGCGGTGATTTTATTTTCATCACAAACACTCGGTGAGTTAAAGTTGTTTGCCAGTGACAGACGCTGTTTTTCGGGCAGAAATGTGACGAAGAGTCGGCAGGACAGGCGTGAGGACAGACGCTTCTCCATTTACAGCTGCGGTATTTTTTTCCCTCATATAAGTTGCCAAAGACAGTTAAAGTTACTACGTTACTTGTTCGGTCCTGTAACGTTGCTTTGCGGGACATTTCTCTGTATTTAGTTGAGTGAAGGATCTGTGTAGTTATCAGACTGTCAGACCGACACGCCCTCTCTCCGCGCCTCTGGATTATCCGTTCACACTGGGACGGCTCACCAATAATGCGGCCCTGATACTACCTCCAGAGGCGGATCTGAGCCGCAGCGAAATTTCCCCCCTCTCCGCATCTGACACTTTCACACAGAGGAGGGTGTGGAGAATTGGCGCAGGATCCCCGCATGCAAACGGCAGTGTGAGAGAGGCTATTGACATAACATTGCTGGGAAATTAGCTGTATTCAGAAGAAACCTGCTGTGCAGATGTAGCTAATTATCTGTGTTTTGCATTCTGAGTGCATACTATCATTACATACATTCCAGCTGCTGTTGAACAGGGGTAGAGCCAGAATAGGGTTCAATTTGCATATGAGCATAACTTTACATAATTAAATGTGCAGTTTGTTTGCCCTGAGAGAGACTTCAAATTGTTTTTTTTTTAAAAAAGAATAAACTGACATTTAACCGTTCATGTCCTTCCATTGATGCTGCTGCCATTCTAATGTGTATGTGCTCCTATTGGCTAATTTTAAGTGCCTCTGCCTCTATTTTGCCACTCCTTGTTCTTCCCTCTCAGGCAGTTTTATGCAATCGGCTGGCGGCAATGATGATGTTCATATCAAACAACCCCAGCACTGCGAACTGAGCATCTCAAAGTTCGCTTGTTAATGTAAAGTTTATCAGACGTGTTACATGTCCAAATAACTTGCACCAAAGAGTGTCTACAACAAAGATGACCTATTACAAGCTGTGCCAGTGGTATGACATGGTATATATTTCTTGTCTCCTAAGTGAGCATGGTCAGCTCTCTGGCCCACTCCTATTTTGACATTTTTTAACACATTACTGGGGGCTATTAATTGTCCATGTCAAAACTACAAAAGACTATTTACAGTCAAGAATGTTATGTTTGCTCCTTCTTTTGCCATTTCTTTTCATGGTATGGTATTCTGTACATCAACACAAACACAAGCTGAGGTTGAGACCATGTGATCATACAGCTGATCTCTCCTTAGGTCCAGTAAGGAGGGTTCGGTTCACTCGCAGAGGCCCCTTCACCAGCACAGTCCCACTTCCTCCGTCACCTCCATGGGCTCCTTGTCCAGGACCCAGTCCTCCATCCTAAGCAGCATGCTCAGTGCCTCCCATTCTTCCCATTCCTCCCATCCCTCCCATCCTTCCTTCCCTCAGCAGTACCCTATGACCCAGGGAGATTCCATTCCAAGCATGGGGCCCCGCAGCCCACAGAGTTCTGGTTCTCACCCAGCAGGTGAGTCCTTCAATCCAGGGTCCATTCACCAACCAAGAGGTCATGGCTTCCCTCATGACCCCTATGGCTCCACCCCAAGGATTCACCATCATCATCATCAGCAGCAGCAGCAGCAGCATCAGTATCAGCTACAACAGCAACAACAGCAGTTTCAAGGACCTCCACCCCCCCAGCCTCAGCCACCAGTCCAAGCCGGACATTTTCCAAACCCGCACGCCTACTCCCACCTGCAGGGTGAACACTTTGCTATGATGACACGTGCCCACCAGATGGTGGATGTGCTGACGGAAGAGAACAGGATGCTGAGGCAGGAGATTGAAGCCTGCCGTGAGAAAGTCAACAAGCTGCACAAGGTAACATCCTCTGCAGGAGAGCTTCAAAGTATTGGTTCAATTTCTAGTCTATTACAACAGTATTGAAATGCCCAGATGAACACTGCAAGGGTTATTGATTGCTATAGTTGTTCCTCATGTCCATAGTGATCACAAAGAGATCACAAAACCCACAGTTCTTGTTCTGTTAAATAAGGCACTCTGAAGTTCATCTGAAGCTAATATGAGACTTAGGCATTCTGAGTTAGAAAAACTGAAATGGGTATCTTCCAAGCTTTTCAGTATAACATTCCAATGTAGCACTTCAACAGACTTGGTCTCTTTGCTCAGCACTGGCAGAGGGATATAAACACAATGCAAGAATTTTGTATATTTTTTGATAAAGGCTATAAAATTAATAAAAAATATATATATATATATATATATAACTGTATAATCAGGAGTTGAAACGTATGGTGAGTCCTTTAAGTGTCTGTATGGCAGCTGTACTTCTATTTATCCACTATTTAATAAATTACGTTAAGAATTGCTCAGCTGGTCCCAGGTCTGCTGGCAACCTGTTATTTTACCAAAGTCACTCCTCCACATGACTATTCAAAGCAGCATAATGACAGAAGCTGCTGCTGGAGGATGGTTTTCAAATCACACTGACGCTAATATTTACAGATGAGTTACCAGTGTACAGTGCAGCAGGCTGCAGCTGTGATGTCATCAGATCACCGAGCTGACAGAGCAATACGAGTGTCTGTTGTTAAAACGTATAAGTTTAATGTATACTCAACATGCATGCTTCAAACTACTATTACACCTGCTTTCTGCCATAATGTAAAATATTCAAGCTAACGTGTGCATTGAATTAGTCACGGTCAGTGACCTGAGACCTGATTTTGCACACCAGAAAAGACAAACTACTGATGTAACATTTCAGTCACAGAGGTTGTTTATGTAGAAATGAAGACATGAAGTCAGTTGAGTCATCTTTCAAAGGACATTTTCAGAAAGATAACAGACTGATGTGGCCGCATCTTTAATCTTGTTGTCCTCATTTGATTGGACAGACCAGACGTGGGGGAAGGGATAGCATCTGATCTGGGGTTGTCTGATATGGAAGTGGGTATTACGCCATCTGCAGTTTAAGGACATAGTAACATAGTGATTCTCTTTATATTTATTTGTATAAATATTATATATTATATATATTTTATATATATATATTAGCATAGCAGTCACGGTCTATTATGCACATACGCACAATTTGGTCATTAACTATCAGATTCATAATATAGGAGACAACAAGCAAACAATATAATTTTGACTCGATAGAGTATAAAATTATTTAATATTTTAAAAACACTTAAGAGATACAAACTGAATATTGTCCTGGTGTGTACAGTTGTGATCAAAAGTTTACAACTATTTGTAAAAAACATGTATCATGGCAGTCTTGAGTTTCAGTGATTTCTACTAGAGGTCGACCCATAGTGGATTGTAATAATGATAGTTGGGAGAAGGAAAAAGCTGATAGCCGATTAATCGGCCAATATTATATATAAAGTGGTGGGACTCGATTAATAAAATCCATCTAATTAATTAGTTAATCTCAATTAATCGCATATCAATATTTGACACGAGAAGCAACATTTTTCAATTTAAATGGATTTTGGTATATGACTGAATCATTGAATAGACACATAAATGAATAGACACATAAATGAGCTTAAACGACCGAATCGTGTTTATTTTCATCACCGAGTGTTAACATAAAGTGCAATATGAATAAAAAATATTATGATTGCACCGAGAGTGGTCGACAGTCTATTGCAATCCACTTCGCCAGTGCGTTTGTTAATTTGTCAGTCGTGGACTTAGTCATTTTGGCTCTGAAGCCTGTCATCTTGTCGAGTGTGGATTGGCGACACTGCCTGCTCGAACTAGGAGCGTTGCCTGTGCTAGCTGCAACATGTTTAGCATTGAGGTGGTAGTGGAAGCTTGAAGTGCTTCGGTGATAGTAAAATTCTTTACGCAACTGTGCTTTTATCCAGGTTTCCACCCGGTAGTTTCCGTGCTGTTTGGAGTGCAAAAATAAATTGCGATTAAATGTGTTATTTTTTTTGTCGCGTTATTTTTTCTGTATCTCCAACCATTTGCTTTGGACAAACAAGATATTTTGTAGGGTATGCACCAGGCTGCACCTGCTCATAGGTAACAAATGGCTGTCTACAAGGCCAGTATTGACCCCTATCAAGAGATTGGATATGAATGTGGATACAATATCTGAATTAAGGTTCATCACTTTCATTCTGCCTTCACTCGTTTTCCCCTTCATTCCTCTTTTGTCTGTTGGCAGTTGGAAACAGAGATTCAGCTGGTGTCAGAGGCCTATGAGAACCTTGCCAAGTCTTCCTCGAAGAGGGAGGCCCTGGAAAAAACCATGAGGAACAAGCTGGAACTAGAGGTGCGCCGTCTGCACGACTTCAACAGGGACCTCCGAGGTGAGAAAGCAGAGATGTCACACTAGTACGTGTACCACACTCATATTGCAGGTAATAATGAATTCAATATTAAAGCTGGAGCAGCAATCATCTCAAAAATGTACAGAGATTGTAAAAAGATTCACACGCAGAAAAGCCGAAGAGCTTCAGTGTGAAGCATCACAGGTGCTTTCATTCACCTTAATGAGTGCAATACATTATAAAATAGTGTAAGGAGCTACAACAGCATAAAACTATAACTGAAGTATTTCAAAGCTGTAAAAGTAAAAAAAAAATAAAAAATTCTCCATTTACTTCCATCGTAATTTTTATTTTTAAAAGCTTTATTTTAGTGGGAATGGTAGGCGGATAGGAAATGTAAGTAGGATAATGAAACACACAGTCATACATGTCCTTAAAGAGCTCAACATTGTGATATTTGAATGGTCTCTGTTGCACAAAGTATGAAGCAGTTGAAAAGTTTTGAAAAAATGTCATAAGATGGACTCACAGAATGAATACAAAGGTTAATAAATACAGAGGAAAACAAAAGCAAAAGTATCTATTTATGTCACATTTTATGAATGAATTAAAAAATACATGGTAATGTATACATACATGGTGATATATTAATTGAGCCCATTATATATTTCTTTACTTACAGGTTTTGCCAGTTTGAGTCCGTCACAGATTGCGGTGAAGAGTTTGTGTTCTTAGACTTAGACTTAGACTTAGACAACTTTATTCATCCTTTTGGGAGGTTCCCTCAAGGAAATTGAAACTCCATGCCACACACAGCACTGTTACACACATATAGAGGATCAAGAAAGAAAGAGACACCAAAGTACCCGATATATATATATATATATATATATATATATATATATATATATATATATATATATATATATATATATATATATATATATATATGTGCAGGGGCGGCTGGTATATATGGGCTAACAGGGCTAAGCCCTCCCTACCTTTTACAGTAAAAATGAAAAAATATTATTAAAAACCTTAGAACACATTGTTTTAAATTTTGATTGAACCTAAAACAGCAACAGCACCAAAAAGTGGCAGAAAAAACCCAGGATATATGAGATATCCTGTTTTTTTTTCCTGTGAATGGGCTAAATGTACTCAGCCCAAGCACAGTAGCAAGCTTCCATTCACATTTGATTGACAGGTGCCCTGACACGCCCCCTTCATATGCTGCCTATTTGGGCTAAATTAATTCGGCCAAGGCTGATCTTCGACCTATCACAGTGCGGTAGCAACAGTACAGTAACCTTCGACCTATCACAGCGCAGTTCTAGTTGGCGCTTTGTACCGCCTACTTCCGGGTTATGGGTCTCGGATTAGATCCAAACACTGTCATTTGGGCGCTGGACCTCATTCACGTACATTGCGGCGCATCGAATAATTCCAGAGGTAAGTTGCTGAAATATCGACCTCTTTTGAATTGTCAACTGTCTATATTGTATCAGAGGCCCTTTGTGATGCTTACACTGGTCTTCATTTGTACGTGCACAGCGTAATTATCTATATTTTATCTTGGTTGTTAGAGCCAATTTTTAAGCATTGCCTGCTAGCTAGTTAGCTAGCGCGACTTCACCAGCTGTAAAGGTAACGTAATAGTCCGGTAATGAATCGCTAGCAACTTTTATATTAAAGATGTTTGGTAACTAACAAGCAGGATTTACATGTATTACTAAGGGGTTTTATTTATTTTGGCTTTTATCTGCTGAACCTGACCGTGTCAGCCATCGTTAGTTGGTTATGTGTGTGATATAGGACTCGTTCTAGCTGCGATTGTGATATTTATTTTAACATGTCATTGAATATTGGGACATACTACCTTTTTTATTATGTGACGTGTTGTTGGCTGCATTTAATTTTTTTGTGCTGTTCCGTGTTCAATTTAACATGGTTACTTTCATTACTTCATGTAGGCTGCTGTGCTTTATTATAGGCAGCGCCTGACGGTGGTGGTCACGGCGGCTGACGGTGGTGGTTACGGCGGCTGACGGTGGTGTTCACTGCGGCTGACGGTGGTGTTCACTGCGACTGACGGTGGTGGTCACGGCGGCTGACGGTGGTGTTCACGGCGGCTAACGGTGGTGTTCACGGCGGCTGT
>OZ023167.1:22021010-22048510 GCA_963678695.2 Diplodus puntazzo | reverse complement strand
TCTACCCTTCTACCTGTTGATGGATCAGGGGAAGATTTTTTTTAATGAAAAGCAGCATCTCTGCCTTTTCGCATGCAAGTCTGTTTCTTTCCTCGGTCATCACGTGTCCAGCAGCAGAAAACAAGCGCTCGCTGTCGACGCTAGTGCAAGGCGCTGACAGATATTTCCGAGCAAGCTGGGCCATGCACTCGAAGCGGGACTGGTTGCTCCTCCAGTATTCCAGTGGACAACGGCTCAGGTGAAGCGTTGGCTCCGACAGATATGACTGGAGCTAAAAGTTAACAAAAACACAGCAGAAAAATACAATCTAATTATTATGTTGTTCTGACCATTAACAAGATTTATACGTTTTGTCTTTAGAAAATGTTAAATAAATATACACTTACTTCTGCATCCACTCTGCCGTTTTCCTGGTGAATGGCAGCTTCAGTGTTTTCTTCCAGTATTGCCTCAAACATTCCCAACAATGAGTTATTCCCATCTTCTCTGCTCCTCTTTTCTGGTGGCTCCTCTAGCTGGGGAGTGCCAGCTGTGGCACCATCATTCTCCAGCAACTTTTCCCTAAGCATATCTGTTGCTTGCCGTTTTGATGCAAGAGTGAAGTAGCGGTCCTTATATCTCGGGTCCAGTATTGTTGCCAGATAGTACAGGGGCTCCTCCTCGACATGACCAAAACGTGATTGCACTGCTTTTAACAGGGTGTCTTTTGATGTCTTTACTCCGTGGTCTGTTGGAACAGTTTGCTTAAGCAGACGTGTCAAAGCTTGGGTGGAGGGGATAACGTCTGCAGCTGTGGCTGTGGCCTTGCTGATGTTTCTGGTCAGCTGTTCACATGGATCGAGGATGGTCAGCATGTTTTCCACCAGGGTCCATTGGTGGGCGTTGAGTGTTGCGGGCAAATGGTGTTCAACTGCATATGCTGCAATAGCTTGTTTCTGCGCCACTAGACTCTTAAGCATGTAAAACGTGCTGTTCCATCGCGTAGCTATGTCTTGTTGGAATCGTGTTTGTGGCACTTGCAGCCGTTCTTGTAACTTCCTCAGGGCGGAGGACGCTACTTGAGACTGTCTAAAATGTCCAACAATCTTGCGTCCAATGGCAACGCAGTCAGACACAGCTCTTTGAATTAACACAGCCTCGTTCACAGCAAGTTGTAAAGAGTGGGCCATGCAGCCCAGGTTTGCAACACCGCACTCTTCATTGCCTTTTCCATATTGCGCGCATTATCTCGTAAGACAACATGGACCATCTCCTTCTTAATATTCCACCGCTGTAGCATAGCTTCAAAAGTCTGGTGAATCATTGTACCTGTGTGTGAGCCGGGCAGCTCCTGGGTCTGCAACACCGCTCTGTATAGTTGAAAGTCTGTATTTAACCACTGCGCGGTCAGACTCATCATGCTTACAGGGCTGACATCACAAGTCCATATATCCATGGTGAAGCTCATGTCTTTCACGTTGTTATCAATCAAAGTGTGGATACATCTGGCGATCGCATCATACTTAGCTGGAAGGCACACATCAGAAAAGTAGCGGCGGCTCGGCAATGTAAACCGAGGCTCCAAGTGATTAATCAGGCGAGAAAAGCCTCTGTCCTCAACGAGGGTGAAGGGCTGGTCGTCAAGTGCCATCATTTCCATGATTAAGTCTTCAATAGCCTTAGCCCGTGGGTCATTTCTGGCGAATTTCTTGGATTTTTCAAAAGCCTCGCCGATGTGTGTAAGTCCCGGTGACTTCTTTGCGGCTGGCTTTAAGTTGCTAGCGTCTTTAGCCTGTTCTTCCCTGAGCCCCTTTTTGAGGCTCCTTCTCGAAAATGACATGCTCAGAATAAATAGGGTATATCTCTGTAATTACTAGCTTTAAGTGCATTATCTTGGTATCACAATAAAGGTAACACTTGTGAGATTCCATCAGAAGTGTAGGAATCACTATTGATGCAACTATGTCAGAGTAAATGCAGATGGAACACAGCATAAATGGACGAATTTCTTCCCTCGCCAAAAAAAATTGTAGTTCTATAGTAAATATCCCTTTGAAAATAATGCCACAGTAGCCTAAAAACTCAATAAAGCCATAGAACAACATCTGGACATCACCTGTGAGAAGTTTGATGATGCTGAAATAAAGCAGAGAAATATTACAGAGGTTTTAGTAAAGAAATGCCTAGGCGTCCTCAAGTTTGGCACAATTTGGCACAATTTGGCACCATTAGTGCCATTTGAGCTTTCCTATGTACCAAGTTGTAAAATTCATTTCATTTCATTTAAATGTCATTATGGGTCTAAGAAAAACCTGTTTTTGAAGGAAAACAAAAAAAAAAAAAAAATGACCCTCCCCCCTTCAAAGAAACCATACAAAAGTACTACATTTGTCTCCAACAGGACCAGATTTAATTATTCCATATAATAATACAACAATAACTGTATTAATATAATCCTAATAGTAAGAAATTTTAATAAAAATAGTAATAATGTAATAATGATGATGGAAATCAGCAAAAGCAAGAACAACAAAGTGCAAAAACAAAAAATTCTGCAAACAACTATTTACAATCAGACACAAATCCTTGGCTTGCACAGATATTTATATATTGAACTACAACTGCACTGGGATACACACATACACACACCAGGGCTTCAGTTGCTTTGAAACTTCACAGTAATACACAGTCTCATGTCCACTGCCGGAAATCAAGAAGAAGACACACACCTTTCTCCTTCCTCTTCCACTAGTGCAGCAGGCAGACTTCCTCGACGCCTTGTTATCCTCTTTGATGGCTGGCTAGGTGGAGGGAGAGGGAGAGGGGGGGCAGACGTACCTTGAGAGCCAGAGGTAGAGGGCCCTGGGTGCTCATATTCATCCTCACTGTTGACATAAACATAGACAATATATTTATATATTGACCTACAACTGCACTGGGGTATAGAACAAAAATACACTTATCCCCCCCACCCCGGATAAATAATCGAGGTAATATAAATAACTATGTCGCACTACAGTATTAGTGGCATCTATCAAAAAAAGAAGAAGAAAAAAACATCACGAAGAGGGAAAAAAAAACATAGTAAGTCTAATGCGTTTCATTTATTTTGAAACGCATTAGCCTGGTCTCATATAATGGCTAGGGCTTTGTTTACAAGAACAAATAAAGGTCGGCACCAGAGTGATGACGTAACACCGAATTCCACAAAACATAATTCTGTAAATGTATTTATAAATCCATTTGAGATGACGTACCTTGAATCAGAGCTCCGGTTGTATCAGGCTGTCGTCGTCAGACGGCGAGTCCTCAAGAGCGACATTTGCCCCACTGTCCAAAAATATCAACGCCAAAACTTCTTCTCCGCCGTATTTGCCGTTATCACTTGACATTTTGTCAAAGAAGATACAAGAAATAAAAGCAGCAGAACAGCGAAGTGCGTAAGTGCGTCACTGTGCGTAATGAGCTTTCCTCGCGACAGAGCCCCGTCGTCGTTACGCACGGCAATATCTTCGGTCCAGATTGGTCAATCTTGAAGCATGGCACCTCGTTGGAATCGTAAGAGCCAATAGAATCAAGTTCTGTGCATTTTTTTCACGTAAACCCCACCACCAGCGAATCACAAACCGATACGCACGAGTGACACTACGTGACGGACAGGCGCTTCGACCCAATCAGAGCCTTTGAAAAGCGGGCTGAGCATGTCAATGAAGCCGGAAAGAGCCTCAAAGCATGCTGGGAGATGTAGTCCTTCAATTTCAGGGGTTTTTATTTCTGTGGATTATACTTTTCGCTGTGATATTATGAAGGTAAGACAGAATTTCTGGTTTTGTTTTTAGAAGTCGCTTGTTGTTTTTTGTCATATTTGGCTGCTAGATCAGTGAAACTTGGTCGTAGAGGGATAAAAATGGTATTTTTGTAAAGTGTGGAGACTCTGCTATCGAGTGGATGCAGTGAAAACTTGTTGACATCAGAACAGCCGCTGCGCCGGCTTGATTTGTCTGTGTCGCTCGTATTTCTGTGTTTTCGCCTCGCATTGTTTGATCGCTCGGTGTTGTAACTGTGTTTGTTGGTCATAAGAATGGTTTATGTGAGCGTGTAGCTGAGATTCTGAGCTTTCTGTGGGTATGCAGCATGTGTGTGTTTGTGCAAGCTACACGTCGCTGCTGAGGGGGATGTTGTTACACTGCCTAAAAGCCCCCGCCGGCGGGGGCTTCAGGGAAGAACAGGTTAGCAGCCCGGGCGTCCTCATATGCTTTCAAAACTCCGTCGAAGCGATGGCTATGTTTCAGGTGACTTATCAGGTTTGACGTATTGAAGCTCGTGCTACTTTTACCTCCTCGTGGAACTTGCTTGGAACATTTATTACAAATAACTAGCGACTTATCCTCTACAGAAACTTTGAAAAAGTCCCACACAATCGACGCCATGTTGTCTGTTTTTAAACGTAAGCACGCTGTGCTGCATTCATGGTGTGACGGAAATTCCCCGTTTCCACGTTTGCTAGTCGTTCTTTCGGCCTTTTAAAGTTCATTTTTCTATTGTTTATGTGTATGTATGTGACATGAGGAGGTATTCTTGAATTTTCCCAGTCAAAAAGAGTTTTTCTGATTATGCCAACGTCACTTGAACGCAGCATTCACTGCAGGCCGTTCGAGTCTGACAGTTGGAGCGGGCCATTGCAGTGCTGACAAAAATATATATGTTATCGGGGCTATTCGTCATGATATCGGACTTATCGGAATGACGTAATAATTTCCAGTTATCGGCCCGATAATATTCGGGCCGATAATTATTGTGCACCCCTAATATAATATATATATATATATATATATATATATATATATATATTATATATATATATATATACAGTATATGTGACGTGTTCGTCACTTCCCACCTGCGTCGCTAGTAGGGCTGTAGAAGCTGAAATTGCGACACTCAGATCCACGAACCTGTCTCGCGCTGTGAGAAGGCAGAATCGCGACACAACTTCCAGTCCAGATCAGCCCTATGAGCTGTAACCACATTAACACCGCAGCGGTCGTTCGCCAATTCACATAGAACGAAACATCGCTGTAAAGACGAACCGCTGCGTAATTCACACAGAAAGCCGGTGCTGCGGCTCCTAAAGAGACGTGACGGTACACGTCATTATGATGACGTGTGTTTGTTTGCAAGGGGTTACCCCGGTGTCTCCCCTCCCTGTCAATCAAAACCGACGGAGGCTGTCTTCCGGGGTAAAGTTCACTGAAGTCTCGGTCCGGAGGGCTGACCGTTGTGGAGATTTTTTTTTTCATCAGAAACACTCGGTGGGGTAAAGTGTTTTTGCCGGTGACAGACACATGGCAGAAATGTGACGAGGAGTCTGTAGGACGGGCAGGAGGAAGGACGCTTCTCCACGTACAGCCGTGGTATTTTTAACTTGTTGCCAAAGACAGTTACAGTTACTACGTTACCTCCTTTGGTTCTGTAACGTTGTTTTGTGGGACATTTCTCTGTATTAAGTTGAGTGAGGGATCTGTGCAGTTAACAGACCATCAGATAGACACGCCCTCCACAATACTGCGCCTCTGATACTATCAGGCAAGTATCATATACATAAGTTATTGAAATATTACATAAATAAAATGTTTAATTTAGAAAGAAAAAAAAAACGAGGTTTGTATCAAACTGTGGGTCAAAAATTGTGATACAAACCGAATCGTGAGTTTGGTGTATCGTTACAGCCCTAGTCGCTAGTCAAAGCAGGGTGTCAACAGACATGGACGCGACACAGGGGAGCGAGGCGAGCACATCGTTGCTATGGCCTTCGAACGGCAAGTTCTTCTCTTCTTAGTGTATTCAATTTATTAGTCATGCAATACAATTTTGTAATGTCCTAGAATTCGAATTCGCAAAAAAAAAAAGCAATTTCTTAGTTCTTAATGTGGAGCAAACTCAATGAAAAGCTGTAGACTTCAGTGCCATCACACTAAGTCTTTGTTTTTTTGTTTTTGTCCCAACAATTGTGTTATGTATTATTTTAAAGAACGCATGGAGACGGCAAATAAGCAGCTCGCTACTAAAGACTGTGAAGGCTCAGAGGACAATCGCAAAACCATTTCCCAGCTGCTTGCACAGAGTGAGTACTACTATTAATAACAACCTTTATAAAGAATTACATTGTGATTGTACTTGCAGCCATGTGGTTGTGTGTGTTCAGATAAAGATACACTGCGTGAGAAGGAGAAGCTGGAGATGGAGTTGTCTGCACTGCGCTCTACCACAGAAGACCAGAGGAGACACATTGAGATCAGAGACCAGGCGCTCAACAATGCCCAGGCCAAAGTTGTAAAGCTGGAAGAGGAGGTAAGAGCATCATCTGTCACATTTGAACCTGTCTGTATGCCATAACTGTACCTAAATGCAAGATCTGTTTTGTGTTTCCACCATAGACATTGCTCTTTAATGTCAACAAGGTTGGCTTTAAGGTTAACCTCTTTTACTTTTCCAACAACTGGGAGTCTACTCTCAACCCTTCAGAAGCAGATGTGTTTTTAAAAGAGATTGTGCTTGAATATTTCTATTTTGGGTATCTACTTTAATTTTGTCACCTGTCATTTCTGTATTTTCAGTCCGTGTGAGCGAGGTTGGGTCTGAGTTACCTGTAGTCTGCCTCATGGTTCTTGCAGGCCGTGGAGCATTGCCACTTTATTTAACCCTATTTCTGCAGTATATCTGCGATTCAGGCCGGTGTCATCTATCCAAACTGATCTTTGGTTCCCCAGCAGTGACCTCGTAAATTTCTGAACAGGTTTTCTTTTGGAAGTGGCTGTTTTAATTAAGGATTATAACAAGTTTTGCAGGAGCCCTGAGAGTGGCGTCCTAATCCGTGCTCAGCTCACTAGCGCCCCAGACTTTTTATCGAATATTTTGTTTTTATATGTTGCTTGCTGATTCCTGGTTGGTAAATCAGGGCAACGCACTGAAATACATAGGTCCCTGTGTAAGTCTGACAACTAAACAAAAATTACCCCGGGCACCGTTAAACCGCTACTTCTTGCTTCTCAATCATCTTCTGTAAAAAGATTTTATTGTTAACATTTAGCATTAACAAGTACGATAACAACAACACGTTTATTTACTTTCCAGTATTGCCTCTGTCGGGGCAACTCGAAGAGGTAGTTGAGAGTTGATCAAAACAACTAGTTTGACACAATATTTATTTTCTAGAAGTTCTTTTTTCCCTCCAAGCAAGAGTTGCACATTAGCAGTGCATAGATGATGACTGAAGAGAGGCAGTCTCTTCTCATCCTTTATAATAGCAGAAAACAATACTCACAATTGAAGCAGTCACAAGATTATATGTGATCTCACTCAAAAAACAAAAATTAACACTCAACAGACTCAAAACTCCACTGCACTGCAAATATGCTCTGCTTTATAATACTGTTATTACTATGATGGCAAGCAGATGTGATAAACAAGAGAGAGATGATGGTGGTTGTCTTAGGAGCGTAAAATATTGGCATGTTTTTTTTAATCTTTCCATCTTTCTCACCATCTATCTCTTGGATAATAATACAGCATTAAGTTAACACACTCTCAGGTTCAAACCACCACACTGTTGTCATTGTCTTTCAATCTGCTGTGTTACATTCTACTGACAAACTCTAGCTTGCTAGCTAGCTACCTTGCAAGCATTAGCAAGCAGATGTCATATATAGTAAGCATGAGTGACATGAAAGTTGTAAGACCAATTAGTTATATTGGAAAGGAAAAAATGATGGGGTCATTATTTATAAACTTTCCAGTATGCATTTCATTCACAAACCAGTTAGCAGCTTACCATTAAGACATTACCTCACTCTGTCCATAACAACGTATACTCAGCTGTTTTGCACTCTGCTACATGTTCTGCTGGCCATGCTGAGTCTGGCATTGTTGTTGATAATGGAGTCTCAGCCCACTCTGCTGGACAAAGTACGCGATGACACCATTACTAAATCACCCCATCATCATTTTCTGCATTATATGGTCTGTAAAAAAAGTTTTCATTTTGCCACTTATCGGAAACCATCGAAGCCCACGCTGATGTATATGTTGGCGATAGGCCCATTTAAGTGCCATATTGGCATCACTGATGGAGTCCATCAGTGATGCCAGAACCAGCGTGTGATGCACAAGGCTCGCTTGTTTCAGAACAAAAGCTGCAAGCTTTTCTCTAGCACTGTCCTGCCCTTGACAAAAAGAGCCTTTAGATTGTTGTCCTCTTAGCGCTGTCTTTCTCTCTTGCTTTTCTCTCCACTCTGTTCTTTCTTGTCCTGCTTTTATATAGTTGCACCAATCTCTATTGTGTCGCAAAGGCTCCAGTTCAAAGCAGTTTGAGTGATTTAAAGGGTATCTCCAATTTTACACATGAAAGTGTGTTTAACAGGTCTTGAGGAGTACCACTGCATATGTGAAAAGGGTATTATGTAGCGTTTTCAAGAGGAAGCTGCATTTAATCTAATAAATTGCCTCCAGTAATGTCACTCAATGGCAAAGTTGCATTATGGGTAATGCGGGTGCCAGATTTTTAAAAGGAAGAAGACTGTTTGAAATGAAAAAGATGATATCTCTGGTTCCGGTGTATAAGTTTTGGTAAGCCTTTCTTTTACAGTCCCCTAATTACCATGTATTTAACAGGTAAATTCATGGTGACACAAAAGTGTTACTAGGTAATAACCAATGGTGATAAGAAAGTAAATACAATACCTAGTAACACATTTTTGTTGCTATATATTTACTGGGTAAATAGCTAGCAATTAGGGGACTGTAGCTACCTGCTTATTACCAGCAGTAATTACCCAATACACACTATAATTTACCATGAATTTACCAGGTAAATACCTGGTAATTAGGGGACTGTAAACGAGAGGCTTACCTCAGTTTGTATCATTTGTTTTTAAAATGTATGAAATAAGTCTAGCCATGTTTTAGGACTGCAATGCTAGGCTAGTGGACTGCATTTCAAAACATGGCACCTACATCTCCCCAAGACCTGTAAATACACTTTGTTGAGGGTGCAATGGTAGCTCAGGTGGTAGAGCGCACATCCCATGCACAAAGGCCTTGTCCTTGCTGCAGCAGCCCTGGGTTCAAGTCCGACCTGTGGCACTTTGCTGCATGTTGTCCCCCTTCTCGCTCATCCCATTTCCAGTCATCTCTCCAAGCTGTCCTGTGAATAAAGACATAAAAGGCTAAACACATTTTGTTTAACATACACTATGGTGTAACATTGGTGGAATTACCCTATAAGGGACAAGTGCAATGAGCACAGTGTCATCTGTAATCCATCCAAGATTTTGTACACATTTGTTAAATGCTTGAACTTAATTTGCCCAGATTTCTGTGCACAACCTCATTGTATCAATTTCTAAGCTGCATTAGCCCCCCTGCCATCTTGACATTTTACACTCTAGATATTTAGAAGAGGTTTTATCTTTTATTGGCCCTGCTGTTCTCACAATAATTAACCTATCCATGATTGCATGTACTTGTGTTTTGTAATGCATGTGTGCCTGGTGCTCTGTGCTTCATGCTTCTCTTGCACACTTTTTCAATTCATATTGCTGTGATGTAAAGCACATTGTAACTTTGGGAACAGATCAAGGTACACAATAGGCCAGAGGTAGCCAACACGGGGCCCACGGGGACCTGGTCACCTGCAGGGACCATGTGAGTCACCCGTAGAGCAAGTTAAAAAAATAGCATAAGTGTGTGTGTGTGTGTGTGTGTCTCAATTGTGAGGCGACTGTGGCGACAGCAAAGCGGCACAATGTGGAGGAACACTTCAGTACGTATCACTAAAGCTTCCAAGCTTACTATCCACCTGGACCTCGGGCAGAAAAAGTCTGTGAGTTAAAGGCAGCTTTGGCAGAGAGCAGTCTTTTTTCACAAAACCGGTGAAAAATTCACAAAAGCAACTGGAGCTTAATTTAGAGCTGCACATTTTTAGATTTTTTTTTTTTTAAGGAAAACGAAAGATATGTACAAAAATAAGTGTTAACTCTTCAAATGTTGAAACAGATTGAGATTAACAGAAATAAATAATGTTGCATGTTGAAATATATCTGTTTCCTACCATGAGAAACATTTTTAATTATTATTGTGTGTGTATATGTGTGTGTTTGTGTGTGTGTGTGTTTGTATTTGTATTTGTGTGTGTTTGTGCAGCTGAAAAAGAAGCAGGTTTATGTGGAGAAGGTGGAGAGGATGCAGCAGGCTCTGGCTCAGCTCCAGGCAGCTTGTGAAAAGAGAGAACAACTTGAACATCGACTCCGTACAAGACTGGAGAGAGAGCTGGAGTCACTACGCATGCAGCAGGTAACACACCAGGCTTCCCAGTAAAAAAATGTTTTCATTTGAGAATAATGTTTTGTTCTGGGGGGGGGCGACGGAACGACGGAACTTCATTTAAAGCAGAGCTCCACCAAAGAGCGCGCAATCATTGCAGAAGGGTATCTGATGTGTTTACAATGCCGCCACAAAAAAAAATTAAAATAAATTAAAATAAAATTAAAAACAATTAAATTGGTAAGTCATTTATGAAATAATTGATTAACAGCATCATTGTAGTCCAAACAAATCTGACATTGCACACCCTTAAACCACGCAGCAGCCATGTTAAAAAACTCAGGACAGTCTGATCCTGATCTGCAGAGATATTTGAGAATTTGAGAAAAAACTCAACTTCTAAAACAGATTCTGTTTCCATAAAAAATATATAATAATAAAGAAAATAATGGTAAAAAAGTTCTCTAATGCTCAAGAGGTTAACATATTTTCAAGCAGCAATGTCAACTTCTACACTATTTTGTCTCATGTCTTAGATTCTGATTCTGAAACTCTGAAAATGATTTTTTTTTTTCAAAAATCTCACCAGTAGTCACCATTTAAAGGGTTATTTTTCTACATTTTCCGGGGGGGCATGCACCTGGACCCCCCTAGTGTTGCTAGGTTACCGACTCAGAGCACCGCTGCGACAAAAAAATTTAGGGGAAACACTGTGATCTAAGAATTTTGGACATGTGGGGTGAACTATTTCTTTCTTAGCTGAAACCGACAAAAGGACAAAATAAATGTAAAGAGAGACATGGTGGAGCCGTATGTTTTCCTGCTTTTTTGTCCTTTGCCAATCACTCCTATGATATACATCTGACCCTACTCCTAGCAGTAATTAAACCCCAGAAACCTCCTCTATGTTCCTCCCCATTACATAATTGCGTTTTTTTTTTTTCAGGGAAAATGCGATTTATTAAGGTGAAAATATTGAACTCAAGCGAAATTTTCGTGTGACGCTGAAAGCCTATTGGTGTTGACGTTCACACTGATGTCGAGAGGTTTGCGCTGCTGTTGTCCAGACATTGAACATAAACAACAATGAAGGAGAGGATAATTGTCACTAACCATAGCCCTTTGGGGACACCCAGAGCTGTATGACAACACATCTACTTGTACAGAGACAGGACAAATAAGCAACTGCTGTGAGCAAGAAAGTCAGACTACCTGGTAAGTTTTTGAAAATATGTCAGCACAGCATAGCCCTGATCAACCTGAACTCCATTAAGGGAACAAGCATTGTAAAATTTGTTTACTTGTCGTCTGGCTGACAGACTGACGAAGCATGAATTCAGGCATTTTGCACAACGGCATTATTATGTTGTTATTTCAGCATCCTTCTGATTTATTTATTGCAGTCAGATGTCATAGTCAACAGTACCCTGACTGCTGTTAGGTCATGGAATGAAATCCTCAGAGCGATTGTCCAGGAGCTCAGTGATGCCCTGATCCAGGTCTGGGAGGAGATCCCCCTGGAAACCATTCATAGACTCATCAGGAGCATGTCCAGATGTTGTCAGGAGCAGGCACTCAGGGGCCATGCACACTACTGGGTCATTTTATGAGTTGCCATGATAAAATTCACAGAAGTTGGATCAGCCTCTGATTCGAAATCTTTACTTTAACTAGTGCATTGCCCATAGGAAGTATGTATTCCTATAGAAAAGTGGGAGGTTAAGTAGCTTTTTTATGGATGGCCAAATGAGGCTGTGTTTGAAGGACGTCAGGGATATTTAGGTTTATTGTGAAATTCGATATTCCAAGGTATAATTGGCCGTTTTTGACTACTTTTGATTTTACCATTATATTTCACCTTAAAAACTATTTACCTTGCCTTGCTTAGTGTCATTATTTTCAGCAAAACATCACGTGTGACTGTACAGTTATTTTTAAATTTTGACATACTGTATTAACACAATACATCTAAAATCACAAAAAAACATAAAATCTGAATAGGAAAAAGTTGTATTTTTTACTGTGAAAACCACAAAAATGTTTAACGAACCATTTTTATTACTTATAATGCAAATATAAATTGTTGTTTGCTAAATTTGTGCATAAGTGTTTGAAATTTACAAAGTTATATGCAACTATTTACATTTAAATGCAGGCTCAGGCCTCCCTCAGCTCCTTTCTGCTCAATGAAGAGCTGCACTGCCTGCTCCACATTCAGCAGTCTCCTCATTGTATTGACTCATTAAACAAAAAAACATCTCCACTACACACTAAACCAAAACACTACATAACACACTAACTATACACTCAAAACATGCTAAATGCCACAAATCTCTCAAATCTCAAAAGTTGCTATCTCTATCGCTGTCTCTATCACCGTCCCTCCCACAACTTCCCCCAGTTCCTAAGCAACCAAATCACGTGGTTTGCCATATAATTTTGTGATTGGTTGGTGTGGTGCCTTTTTCCACCAATAGGAAAGGGAGTAGCACATGTTTTTTTTGCTTGCAAACACTTCCTGCTTGCGGACACTTTTGTGAGAGAAGCCTGTTTTGACCATTTCTTCCTGCACCAAACGCGCAGCAAACGTGACGACAATGTTCGCGAAAAAGCGTGGCTGACATTATTTATCATAAGTCCGGTTTTACTTGGCCTATCAACACGATTTAAAAACTGGTATATAGTTCAGTAGGCCGCACCAACACATACATCGGAACTGAGACTCACAGAGGCTGTGTCTTGCTGCTATGTCATCTTAAATTGGTCACGTGATTTGGACGCACCGGCGCGTCCGTCGACTCAGGAGGTGGGGCGTGGGGGTGGGCTCTGCAGTGATTGGCTCTGCTGTGCACGTGGCTATGGTTGACAATGCTAGCGGAATTGGTAAGTCATTTATGAAATAATTTATTAACAGTCACTGCATGAAAAGTGGGATTTTCGTCCCCGTAAACGCCCGAAAATCTCCCTAATTTTCGGCAGTTAACGGCAATTTACAGCCTGCAAATGCCGCGTTCGCTGTGCCACAAATTGTCGGAAACGAACTATGACGTCAGTGGAGCTCCCGGAGGTGCGAACGGCTCTAATTTGCATATGAATCGCAGCGAAACCACGCCTGCTCACAGAATGTGTGGGCTGGCTTGAACATCCTCCCTCAGTATTGGATGAAACCACTACTTTTAAACACGAAAAATCATTCGTGATTGGCTGGCAGATCTGTCAGATCTGTCACTATTGGTCAACCTGAGTCATTATAAACATAAACCCCACCCTATGTATATATATATATATATATATATATATATACATATATATAATTTTATTTACTTACTTTCTATTTATCAAATATATTCATATAATATATATATTATATGAATATATTTGATAAATAGAAAGTAAGTAAATAAAATTTTATATTCATCAATGACATGAATGAATTTATTGAGGAAAGGAAAATGCCAGGAAGGTGTTGTTTATTCAAAGAAAGAGCTTTATTAACAAAAACACATCACAACTATGTACAAAATATAATCTGCCCACACAACAACAGGAAGCTCACTAGAAGCCTAAAATCCTGCAGCACCGTGAAGTGTCTGTCTGCCGCCTCGGAGCTGTCGGTAACTGCCGGCCTTCTGTCTGAATTCGGTCCATTTTGCAGACGTCGGTTGTCGCTCTGCACTTCGGAATCGCCTCTATAATCTCGACTGCAGCGCGGCACAGAGCTCGGTGAGCTCCCGGCTCCATCCACACACCCGCCGTCTTGTGCCGTCTTCCCCCTCAGACATCAGGTCCATGGCGGCGCACTTTCAAAGCTCCACCTCATCCTCAGCTAGCTCTCTGTAAAAACAATCAATAAAGACGATCAGTACTGCGCGATGCACTGCGTATGGACGCAAGACATCTATTAATGCACCCGAATAATAGTCACATTGACCAAAAACGGATTTAATCTAACAACTCTTACCCTCTTTGTTCTCGAACGACTCCGAGCTGAACTCCTCACAGCTTCAGCCTGCGATGCAAGATCTGGTTGTTTGTACCTGAGGCTCCTGCGTAACGTTACTATCTTACAGGCAGCTGGAAAACAATTAAATGAAAAGTGGTATGAATAATGAAAACGTAAGTCACTGTAAAATTAAACCATGAAGGAGAAAACAGTAAACGTTACTTACACACGATGGTGTCATTATCAGCATCATGTAAATCTGGACTTGCAGACAGAGCTCCGAGCTAATACGCCTCGGTGTGATGCAAGGTTAGTCTGTGAAAACAACATGCTCGTAGCTATAAACCTCCGTGTCCCTCTGCGGCAGCGAAACGACATCCGTCGGCTACACTCTCCGCGGCGACCCGGCAAAGCTCCTCCCGTCAACACAGGCCTCCTCTCGACAAGGCCGGGCCGCTAACCGAGCTCCTGCTAGCCTAGCTTAGCTCCTGCTAGCTAGCTTAGCCGAACTTGCTTCGTGTCCAATAAAACACAAACACTTCGACTGCGATGGAGAGTCCAGCTCACACACTCAAGGCACGTCGTCCGAATATAGTTCACAGTCCGTTAGTGATAAAACACGACACTGACGGACACACACAGTCCACTGTTAGCTGCTTACGCCATTAACTCCCTGCTCCTTCTTCCTCGTCACTGACGCTCCAGTCAACCCGGAAGTGTAAAAACTCTTAGAGGTCATGAACTCTCACACGAAATAAGAATTACTTTAACTTCTTTTAAACATTCAGAACCCATGAAATTATATTTTAATGTCACACATTTTAAACAGAAATTATTTATATATTTCAATATCTTATTTATCTCATATGTCATGCACATTTTAACTTAACAACTGCGCTTTATCTTTAACTTGGTCTCGGGAGAGAGAAAAAAAGGAATAAATAATCTTTTTACATAACATTGGCCATTGCTAATGACATACACAGTAATTAATCTAGCATATTTTAATTAAACAAATCAATTCAAGCTAAAATGTAAGAGTCTATAATTAGGCTATACTGAGCCTCATCTATTTATACCAGAGATTTTCTTAAAATGAAATTAATACCTTTTAGGAAAATGTCACCTGGGGAAAAACTCCCCCTGCTGCCCTGATTTGCATTTGTATAGCTCCCAGCATTTTCATTTACATGTTAAAGCCTCCCCTAGTATCAGGGGGAGGGGGGTCATGGGGGGACAACTGCCAAGCAAGGCCCACGTCAGTTTCCGACAATTTACGTCAGTTTTCAGTGTTGCCTGCAAATTGCCGTGAATTGTCGCAAACCTGAAATTCCACGACAATCTACAGTGCCGCATACTGACGAAAATCCCACTTTTCATGCAGTGAGTATCATTCTAGTCCAAACAAATCTGAAGTTGCACACCCTTAAACCACGCAGCAGCCATGTTAAAAAACTCAGGACAGTCTGATCCTGATCTGCAGAGATATTTGAGGCACACAGACACACACATACAGACAGACAGAGATTTCTTGCTTTTATACAGAGATATTAAAACTTTTGACCACGACTGTATTTATAAAAGTACCGTTTCAACCTTGTGAACAGATTTGGATTCTTTGAGGCTTGATTGATGTTCCTCCAAAAAGTTTCCCAAGCCTTTTTTAGAGAAATTGAAGTTTGGTAATTTTTTAAAAATATATTTATTCATTTATTTTTTGCCAGGTTATTTCCCGTCATAAAGAAAAGTGGGTTATTGGAACTTTTCTTTTATGTAGAATAATTGTTGATACAGTTTCCCTTGTCTTGTGTGTATTGTACAGTTGATATGTAAGTTCATGCTTCGAAAGTAGAGCCCGACCAATTTATCGGCGGGCCGATATTAGGCATTTTCCAAGTTATTGGTATCGGCATTTATAATGGCCGATAAAAGAACATTTGAAAAATTAAATAAAAACGGACGAAACACCCTTCAACCATGTTATGAGTGTTGGCGTCCACCAGAGGGCACTCTACAACAGTCAGAGTCTATGCCATCTGATTGTTGTACAGGACGGCCAGTCTGAGATCTTCTTGTTGAGTCACGGGTCACGAGTCACCGTGCATGCGCAGACGCGCTAGCTACTGCAAAACATAAGCGAGCTAAGTGACCTGGTTAGCGGCTTTCAATTGATATCAGCAAAAGAAGGGATACAAAAAAATGTGCACGTCTGATCTGTCAAACTACCATCGCTATTCCGAAGAAGGGGAATGTTGATAGGCACTTTCAAACTGTTCATAAAACGTACGACACTGACTTCCCTCCGAAAAGCGAGCTGAGGCCGTCAACCAAGCATCGTTACGGGTGAGTCACTGTGTCATGCCAGAGGATGCTGGCGTGATTGTCGCCACTGCTCAATCCGTAGCAAAACTGTTTTTTTTTCTGTTGGAAAATGAAAGTCAAGTTGTCCCTACAAGCTCTGGGGCTGTGCTATGTACTAAAACTAAAGGCTGCACACCTGAACAACTGGCTCCGTGGACTCACCTTTCTCCGCTGATCAGCTGTTAGCCTAGCAATGCTAACAACTGTTAGCCTCGTTGATCAGCTGTCAGCCTAGCAACGCTAACTGCTGTTAGCCTCGTTCAAACCCACGTAATGTACTCAATACTCTGTGGGCTGTCCATCATTGCTCCGCTGGTCCTCCCTCCACCACAACCTCAGGGTTATTCACCGCCGGGCTCCTTTGTCGCTCTCCTCTGCTACTGTGGTCGCTCGCGGCGATGTTGGATGGTCCTCCAGACGCAAGTCTGTTGTTACAACGGTGCTATTCCCTCCTTGTGGACTGACAGGCGCTCCATTTATTCTTTGTTTTGTTTGGTCCACTTTGTAAAGTGCTAAGATGATAAGAGGCCTTCGTTGAGGCAGCTGACTCTTTGTTTCAGGATTTTAAAAAAAAAACTACAAATATTATCATCAGTCAAAGCTCTTCAGCTATCAAGAAGTACAGTTACACAGCGCTGTGAAGTAATGGCCGAGGATTTGACACAGCAGATTTGGAGAGACATTGCAGATTTATATATATATATATATATATATATATATATATATATATATATATATATATATATATATATATTAGTCGGCAATATGAGGGGGGGTGCCGTCCCGCTTGTTAGCATAATTACCAAAAAGCATCCCCCTTGTTAAACTGCCATCACTCTCCACCCGCAAGCAGAAGGCACACAGTTAAGTCAAGCCGGGCACGGCAGCTTTGCTATCCGGCTGCCTGGTTTATTTTTCACGAAAGCACAACAATCTGCACAGAGCAGATCGCACCGGCAGGAAGTCAGAGACACAGGAAAGGCATAGAGCATCCAGTCAATTTTCAAAATAAAACACCCAGTGCAGACTCCTGATTGTATAAAGACGAAAAAATGACAAGATCAACAAAAGTTTACTATTAATGTTCTAAAACCAAAATGTTACTTTTTGTTAGCATTTCTAAGTGTGTCTGTTCAGACCACATTTCACCACATTTATGGTTAAGGCGTCCTGCAACAATGTCCTATGGGAGGTGTACATAGGTGTGTCGGGGCAGGGTGGTGCTCCCATTGGGCCATCCCCCCTGTTAAAAATGAACAAATCACCTACTGTGTATATATATATATATATATATATATATATATATATATATGTATATGTATATATATATATATATAGTATATATATATATATATATATATATATATGTATGTATGTATGTATATGTGTATATATATATATATACGTATGTATGTATATGTGTATATATATATATACATATGTATGTATATGTGTATATATATATATATATACATATGTATGTATATGTGTATATATATATATAAATATATGTATATATATGTATATATGTATATATATATATATATGTATATATATACTGTATATATATATATGTATATGTAAATATGTTGAAAATGAACAAATCACCTACTGTGTATATATATATATATATATATATGTGTGTGTGTATATATGTATATATGTGTGTGTATATATGTATATATGTGTGTGTGTATATATGTATATATGTGTGTGTGTGTATATATGTATATATATGTGTGTGTATATATGTATATATATATGTGTGTATATACATATATATATGTGTATATATATATATATATTTATATATATATTTATATATATATATATATATATATATATATATATATATATATATATATATATTTATATATATATATATATATATAAATATATATATATATATATATATTTATATATATATTTATATATATATATATATATATATTTATTTATTTTTATTTTTTTATATATCCTGGCCGTTATATCGGAATTTCATTGATAACTGTATAAGGTTAACTACATTTGGAAGATAAAATACATAGGTGATGAGCCAGCAGCATACATATGTTGTTTTGAATCCGGAAATGACAGTTCTGTATCCCTCATTTTTTTTATGCCTCCCTATTTTTTGCCTCAATTGTCCCCTCCAGCGTCAAGGAGGCACTCAAAGCAGTGGTGTGGTCCCATCCGAGTACAATGCCACAGCGCTCATGGAACATCTAAGGGAGAAGGAGGAGCGGATCCTAGCTCTGGAGGCAGACATGACCAAGTGGGAACAGAAGTACTTGGAGGAGAGCGTGATGAGGCAGTTTGCTCTGGACGCTGCGGCATCTGTTGCCACTCAGAGGTGCATGTGAATAAGAGTTATTTAATTCTTGAAGCAATTTTTTCAGACATTGATACCTCTCAAAGGTCGCTCAAATGTAGATTAGCTCATTTGGAATTGCAGCGTTATTCTCTGGTTCTTGTTGTTCTTATTGTGTAAGATTCCTTACAATCATAGACAGTTTCTGAAGGAACTTTAGCAGTCTGGTGATTGGATTTCATGTTTGCCACAATCTTTGTAAGAGTAATGTAATGGAGCCTGAATAGAGCTCAAGTCCATCAAATTGTAACCACCTTGACCTTTTAGTCAAGCTATATATCGACAAACATACCAGACTTTATGTTAACTAATTAGAAAAGTTCATTATAACTTTGATGTTACACCCTGGGGATTTCCGGGGTCGACTCAAAATGGCAGCCAGTGTGGTTGGGTAGTGAGGAGCTCCGATACTATAAGTATACTGTACCACGACAAAAAAGACACTTAAACCGAAGATTATTACCGCTTACCCATCGTGGAGTAAAAGAAAGACATTGGCCCTCATTTATCAATCTTGCGTGAAAACGGGTGCAGATCTGAGCGCAGAATTGGTCTTACGACAGGACACACGTGCGATTTATGAAACATTCGTATCTGACCAATTCCAGTGTACGAATGATTGGGTCTTGATAAATGCGGCAGCTGAATTTGATCGTCATTAACATGTTACGTCCTTAAATATTCCTGGTTCGGAGGCCTCGCCCACTGAGGTCGAACATGGAGAAAAGAAGCACTGGCAAGAAGAGAAACTTTTCCGAGATGGAGATCAGCATCCCGGCAGTGCCGGCACATCAAAGACACTCCATTCACTAATGCAATGTTGTGCGAAACTGAACAGGCCAAAATAATATGGCCCACTTTCTCTGGGGTATACAGCAGAGTTCCCCCTGCTGGTCCGAGACGGAGCCACCTGCCCTTCAGCAACCCGAAGCAGCTCCACTGTGACCCGTGTGCGTGTGTGCACACTATTGAATCTGCGTTCCTGCTCTGTAACAGGTTTGCCAACGGGGTTATTAGGTATTCCGTTAATTAGTTGTTATGTTATCATATTTTATTTTACAAAAAAGTGGTATCAGTAAAAACGTAAAAAATAATCCATTTTGATCTGTTCTAAATATGTGACTGTTCATGCTTAATGACAGCTGAGGTTTGTTTAATAATTAATTTCAGTCTCAGCCAGATTTTGCTGTGCTGCACCGCAAATCTACAGACTCAGATTTGCGTACACGAGTTCAGACCTGACGTGAGATCTGATCGTAGCTTCCGCTCACGTCCAAATTGATAAATGCGGAAGTTTGCGTGCAAGTGGTCGTACGCACGGTTTTCTGCCGTACGTTCGTTTGATAAATGAGGGCCATTGTGAGTTAAAATAAAGGAAAAAAAGAGAAGAAAAATCAACAACGACGTGACTGCTAACCTCTAGCTTAATTGATTTAGCTTAAATTAGCATGGCAAAAAGAGGAGCTAGAAGCAAGGACGGAACGTCTTTATTTGAACAAGATATTCAGAACTTCGACGGTTTGTTCACGCCGTTACCGGTAACACCAACAAAGAGTCCGGACCCGAAAATGCAGCGACCCAAAGTTGGAGGTACTTCAAACGAAGACATCCTGAAAGCGGTGGTGGAATTAACGAATCGCTTCATTACTTTTGAGCAAAAGCTGTCTGGAAACACCGATGGTATTACCGCTTTGTGTGACCAGCTAAAAGGGGTGGAAATCCAAGTTCAAAAGAACGAGAAGCAGGTGAAGGAGTTATCAGAACAAGTCTCCAAACTACAGCAGACAAGTGATGATGCCGAGCGATACAGCAGGCGTTGGAACTTACGGCTTTACGGGATGAAAGAGGCAACTGGAGAAAACATCCGAGTCGACATCATGAAGCTTTTTGCGACGCTCATACCAGAGGAAAAGGAGAAAATCGGCTTTCTTGTCGACACAGTGCACAGGGTAGGAGTGCCCCGTGACAACACAAATCGCCCCATCATCATCCAATTACCCATGAGAAATTTCAGAAATAAAATCTGGAAGGTCTCCCGTGAGAATGAGATCTTGAAAGAGAAGAAGCTGATGCTCAAGGAGGATTTGACACACGCTGACAGGATGGAAGGAAAGTTGTGGCCACGTGTGAAAGCAGCTAGAAAGCAAGGGAAACCGTGGTCCCGACATTTACATTGAAGGGAAAAATTTGACTCATTAAATTACTAGTTCTCAGAGTACCAAATGGGCTTAACTGTTAAAATGTTACATGGCTTAAAATAAATTAATAAAGGAAATGGTACTTATAGTTGAGGTTCGAGGTTTGTAAGTATCTATTTCATTGTTTGTTCTCTGATATAGTGTAGAGTTCATTTGTTTTTCAGACATCAGATAATGTGTGGAATGTTTTAGTTTTAAGGCACTGAATGTGTGTTCTATTAATGTAAGGGCTTTACGTGATAACACAAAAAGGAAGCAGAAGTTGCAATACTGATATTGTTTTCTTACAAGAAACTCATTCCGATATAGATGATGAAAAAATATGGAAATCACAATGGGGAGATGCAATGTATTTTTCTCATGGCTCAAATTATTCAGCTGGAGTTGCAATATTACTAAACAGATTTAATAGTGATATTCTGGAGTCCACAGTTTCAAATGAAGGCTGGTGGATTATTTTAGTTTTGAAAGTAGACAGCCTCCTGTTTATTATTTGCAATGTTTATGGACCTAACAGAGCAGCTCAAGCAAAGGACATGTTTTCTGAACTTTCTTTAACGCTGGATATCTTAAAGGAAAAATACAAAGATTCTACTATTATCATAGGAGGAGATTTCAGACGATTGCATGGATCGACATCCTCCAAGATCTACATCGCTTTTGAGCTTTAAACCTACCTCATTTATAAGAAATAATTTTTTATTGACAGATGTGTGGAGATTTATGAACCCCAGTGTCACAGTCTAACTCCAGCAGGAGTTTAAGGTCAAGAATTGACTTTTGGTTAATGTCATCACAGAGTTTACAGTTTGTTTCAGATGTCTCTCATTCTCATGCTCCTTTGTCTGATCATAAATTGATAAGTCTAAGTTTGAGGGGATCTAAAGAAAAATCAAACGTAAGAGGTTATTGGAAATTAAACAATAATATATTACATGTTAAAAAAAATAAGGAAGGTGTAGAATTACTTGCTAAAGATATATTTGATAGAAAAGAAATGAATTCAATTCAAAAATGGGAATTCTTTAAATTTAAAATCAGAGAAATTGCAATTAAACGCAGCAAAGAATTAAAACAACAGAAAACTGAAAAAATGAATGCCCTAATAAGTTAGTTGCAGCTGCTAAGTTCCAAACACGACTTATCTGAGGATGAATTAGAAACACTAAAAAGTCTCAGTGAAGAGCTTGATATAATGTATGTGAATTTAGCTAAAGGTGTTTTCATTAGATCTCGAGCCAAGTGGTTAGAAAAAGTAGAGAAAAACTCCAGTTACTTTTTTGCACTGGAGAAAAGAAACAGAAAGAGAAATAATGTTACATCTCTTAATGTAAATGGTGTCATATGTTCTGATCCTAATAACATCTCTAATCACATCACCTCCTTTTACAACAAACTATACACATCTGAATTTAGTCAAGCAAAGTGTGACACATTTATGAAACACATACGAAACTTTACACCTTTAATTTCAGAAAATTTTAAAGAGGAATGTGAAGCTAGGCTTTTGTGTTCAGAAATTACAAATGCTGTGCACTCAATGAGATTGAGGAAATCACCTGGAAGCGATGGCCTCACAGTGGAATTTTATCTTTGCTTTTGGGATTTAATCAAAGATCATCTTTTATTAATGTATAATGAATGCATAGACAAACAAGAAATGAGAACAACCATGAAGCAAGGACTGATGACCTTGATTCCTAAATCAGGAATAGAAAACTGGAGACCTGTCTCACTCTTAAATATAGAGTATAAAATCTTGGCACAAGTTTATGCTAAACGACTAAATAAGAATTTAGAAGAGATAATAAGTGAAAACCAAAATGGCTTTATGGCAAAGCGTCATATTAGCTCTAATGTCAGATTAATATTGGATCTAATTGATTATTCAGATTATATAAACTCCAAAGCATTGATGGTCTTTCTCGACTTCTACAAGGCATTTGATTCAATTGAACACTCCTTCATTATACAGGGTTCGTACGGGTGCTTGAAATCCGTGAAAGTGCTTGAATTTCAATGTTGTGTTTTCAAGGTCTGAAAAGTGCTTGGATTTTAGTTTAAGTGCTTGAAAGTGCTTGACATTATAACTCTATGTCCTTCACAAAATTGAGATGGACTGGATAGTTTGCTTAATACAAGGAGAAATAAAATCAGTAAGAAAGCCATGTGAAGATGTTTCCTCCTGGGCTCCACTGAGCCTCTCTGCTCCTCTCTGCGACCTGCCGGTCTGTGTGTAGCCCCGCCCCCTTCGAAGAGAGACAGCAGGAGATGACAAAATGCCGGGAGACTGCTGTTTTAACGAGCGTTGGCTTGAAAATGATAATTACAAACAATGATTAAGACGAGGACCGAATCAAAGAGTGGTGTCATGCAAGGGCTGCAAAAAAGATTTGCAGATGTGTGCAATGGGAGAGTCTGTGCCCTCTAGTCACATGAAATGTAAGTTAAGACTTTTTGAGTAACTTATGCCAACGCTGCACGTTAACACTTTGTTTATGCTAACCGCTAACGTTAGCTAACCCATAACATGCTAAAGAATAATTAATGCACCATTAATCACGTTACGTGACCTCGTTAAGTTAGCGCCTGACTGTCTAATGCAGTCTGTGGCCTGTGTGTCGTCACACATGCATCCTGGTAGCAATAGAAGGATGTCTGAGGAGAAGGTCCAATTTGATGCAGTTTGGACTGATGACACGTTCAATATTAATAACTTTGATGAATAAGGCAGCGCTCTGTGCAGCACAGAGCATCTTTCCTGTTGCTGACAGGCTGTCAGTAGAGGAGTCACTCACACTGGGTAACACCAGAGCTGAAAGGGCCAGAGTCAGATACTGACTCTTCAGTTTGTCTCTGTAACGTCACACCAGGCACTGACGTCTGTAAGAGCTTTAAGTGTGAAAAGGGAATGTTCCCTTTTCTTCACTTTTCATTACTTACTTGTAATAAAGTAAATTAGATGGCAAGCCAAGACTTCTTACAGATAGGTGACACATTTTGACATTAGTGTTACTCCAAACACGTAATGCATTATTTATTACTTGTTACTGTCATTTCATTAACTTCATTACATTATAATATTACTGTATTTGAATTGTAAGGCATTACACTACTATTGCATTACTTTTAAGTTACTTTCACCCAAATTCACAACCACCAACACTAAAAACAACAGTTTTTGAAAGGGCTGGCCGTGCTGAACATGAATTGCAGTGTTAAAATTGAAACATTTGGGGTGCACTACCTGTTTCAGTCCCATGAGAAGATTTACAGTGAAAAATCAATATTTGTCAAAAGTTTTTGTATGTCAACACCTTGGTCTCTATTAATATAAGGGAAAGCTGATTGCACCATACATTTTTTAAAAGCTTATGTCCTCTAGATGTGATTAAACATGCATGATGCATGGACATGTCCCACCTTCCTCTATATATCAGGGACAGTACAGATTCTTATAATGCATCTACATTGTATTTAAAGTTTTTGAAACACACACATTGATTTTCAATGTAGCCTAAATCTGTTCATGGGGCAGAAACTGGTCATGCATCCCAAATGTTCAATGTTAACACTCAAATTCAGTTTGGGCAGACCTTTCAAAAGGAGCTGGTTGTGTGTGTGTGTGTGTGTGTGTGTGTTTTGGGGGGGGCTACATTGTAAAGCCCTTTAGCCAATGTTTATTGTGTTTAACAGAAGTTTTTGTATGTTTTATTTGGATATGGACTGACGTGAAACAGATAGACATTATGTCGCTGTTCTGGTGGCTTTATATTACAGTCAGTAGCCCAGCAGCACTAACCTGTTGAGGCAATGATAGCTTACCCTGTCATTGCTAGCCTAGACGGGGATCTTGCTCACACATTTTCTAAAAGATGGAGAATCCACTCTTGAAAGTGGCAGCATATCTTTGACAACATACTCTGCCACCAGTCTCCTCACTTCTTGAGATTCAAGCTTCGCAGAACCGGAGAAAGTTAGTTTTTGCTGTTTAGTTTTTTCTCCGCTCTCATCCTCAGTTTGCTTTCTTTTGGTCACTAGCTTAATGTTAGTGTGGCACCACTCTAGATGTTTCGTTAAATTACTTGTGCTATTTCGCGAGGTAGAGAGATCTTTTGGTGTTGCACACAAAGTAGTGAATAAAAGAATTTGTATAAAAACAACACACCACTTAATTTCAGGTTTCAAATGCATTATAATGCGTGTTACTGAGATTTATACTGAGTAAATTATTACCAATTTTTGTTTTTGTAATGCCTTACATTACTGCGTTACAGCAAAATGTAATGCATTACAGCAATGGCGTTACTTTTGTCATGCGTTACTCCCAACACTGCATTTTGAAACATAAAAATTTATGTCAAAAAAGGAAATTACAGGGTGCTGCGGATAAAACTTTGTGTTCTCCTTTAATTTCTAAACTTTTTGCTATTATGAAACATAATTTTAGATGTTTACAGCATAATACAATGTACATAATTGTGATAAAAAGTGAAAAACATAAACATGAGTGTATATATTCCTGTAGATATGTATTTTACCCCAGCGATAAGGTGCTGGAAAGATTTGAAAATGACCCTTAAAAGTGCTTGAAAAGTGCTTGAATTTGACCTTGAAAAATGTGTACGAACCCTGATTATACGAACCCTGCAAATTCTTGGTTTTGGAGATAAATGTATTAATAACATTGCCATGTTTTATAAAGACATAAATAGCTCGGTTATTCTATATCCCAAAATTTCTCAAAGGTTTCCAGTTTCAAGAGGTGTATGCCAAGGTTGCCTTATTTCCTGTTTTTTGTTTTTGGTTGTTTCTGAACTTCTATTTTTAAATATTTCGTGCAACCCAAATATTCGAGGCTCAACAATCTTCAATTGAGAGGTTAAGATTTCACAGCTGGCCGATGACATGGTTTTATTTCTCAAGGATAAATTGCAGACACAGACTGTACTACAAGTAACTGGTGAATTTTCAGAAGCCTCAGGTCTTAAACTTAATATCAATAAGGGTGAAATTTTATGTTTATATGAGACTGATGAAAAGCTTATGTTTAATAACCCTGTTAAACAAACTGTTAAAAGTTTGGGAATTCACATTACAAAAGATATAAAGCTCAGACAGCAACTTAGCTTCCTTCCAAAAGTAAAAAAAAAAAACTAAGTCAATTCTTAATATGTGACTGCAGAGAGACCTCCATTTTTGGAAGAGTGTTATTATCAAAAGCTGAAGGTGTATCAAGGTTTGTTTATCCTGCTCTGTCACTTTTTCTTAATGATGCACTATGTAAAGAAATCAATAGTTTATTTGTTAATTTTGGTTGGAAAAATAGACACCACCATCTCAAGAAATAAATTCTTAGTTTAGAGAGAGCAGAAGGAGGTTTGGAAATTCTGGATTTTTTTCACTTAAATTCTACCTTTAAAGTTAATGGCTTAATAAATGCTTGGAACTACCAGAGTCACTATGGAATTTTATTCCACACAATATGTTCAAAAAAGTAGTAGGCTTAAGGTTTCTAATGGGCTGCAACTTCACAGTTTCTAAATTACCACTGAAACTCTCAAAGTTTTATCAACAGGCTTTACGCTCTTGGAAATTATGTTATGTTCACAACTTTTCTCCACACAAAGAATTGCTTTGGAACAATGGTCATATTACTATTAACAACAAAAGTGTATATAATGAGAGCTGGATTGAGAGGGACATAATATTTGTGATGGCCTTGTTTGACGATAATGGAAATCTTTACAGTTATGAAGACTTCCTGAAATATAAATCCTTTCCAGTCAAATACAGAGAGTTTGTTTCGGTTGTAAAGGCTGTTCCCACTGGTATGATTGAGTTAATAAAATGTCACTTAAGTTACCAAAATGTTAATGTTCAGACACCTTCTCTAAAGATTGATGGGGTTGACATAATGAATAGAAAATGTACAAACAAACATCTAAGGAAAGTATTTCAGAGACATAATAAATTTTCCCCCAGAGGAAAGTTTTTTTGGGATTCGCAGTTAGTTGATATAAACTGGCGCAAGGCATGGTTGTGTCCCTCTCAATTCTGTATTTCGAATAAGATAAGAGAAGTTCATTTTAAAATTTTACATAATATTTACCCTTGTAACAAATCAATTTCTAAAATTTTGCATTTGTTTTGTATTTGCCCATTGTCATCTATATTTTGGAGGGACATGGAAAAGTTGATCTGCAATAAAACTAAACAGTACGTAACAATTAGACCCAAAGATTTTATTTTAAAAGTCGAATATAATGACAAATCAATTTGCTCCACAATAAACCTCATGATCTTAATAGGTAAATTCCACATCCAC